>PYXC01000629.1:5450000-5612500 GCA_015244755.2 Tenualosa ilisha
TCATTATTTTTTCTTTTCATTAATGCTTTGCTTTCAGGATTTCTTTTTTTATCTCTTTTTGTCTTCGAAGTTTTAATGCAGCAGGAGATTATAAATAATAAAGGCTGTTTACAGCTCCTGCAAAAAAATAAAAATAAAACTAGATCTTTGCCAGTGTTTAAACTCTTGCCATTACTTATTTATAAATGTTTGGTCATCTTGAGTCTGAGATGATGCCTTTGGCACCCCAGGGCTAAATGCAACTGTGACAAAACTTCTACTGTGGTCAGCGTGTTTACATACAGTAACTAGATTGTTTCTGTTGTTAGAATGGCCACTACTAGTGAAACAAGCCAAACAATCCACGCCTGCTATGGATCAGATGGGAGCAATATCACCAGGTCTCATCTGGTAGATAAACAAACAGTTACTCCACACTGAGACGGTCATAAAAAAATAGTACCGAAAATAATTTGCTTGTCTCAGCACTGCAGGTCGTGTCTTACCTCCAAGGCCAGGTCTCAGCCGATTATCATAGCCATCAAGAAGTCTGTCCAGGATCCGTGTGAAGACTGTGATGTTGTTCTTGAAGGCATCTGTATTAGAGTCACCAGAAACTGACCTAAAAAGAATTTTAATATGTGTTGAACATTGTGTTGCATTCACAAAAGTGAAAAACTGTGCGGTGGTGTGATCACTATATTATGATGACATGACAATACCATTACGGTCCAGTTTAAAGGAGCCTGTTTATATTGATTTATTGAGCTTGCAGACCACCAGGGACAGACGGAAATACCTTCATACACCATGCTAAAGTGTGTCACTGTGTCCCCTGTTCAACAAATCTTCCTTCTACTGTGGATTACGGATGTGTCCGTTACAAGCGCTTAAAGGCACAATTCCTGCCCACCACTTCTCATGACTTCTCTCTCTGTAGTATTCTTAGTTGATTTCTAAACTTCAAAATTATGGAGCTAGTGATATCTTTGAGGGTGGAGGTGGCGGGGGGGGGGGGGGGGGGGTATAGGTGGAGGCACGCTCTTTGCGCGCACGCAGAATCTGCTAAGCGGAATGCCTGTGTGTGATCTGCTGAACATGCACGTCAGCCAGTGTGTGTAGCTTTTTACGAACTAGTCTGACACAAACAAACAAACAGCAAAAACAAACACTGAAACCGTTCAGAAGACAAGGCTTGGTCGGTAGAAGAAGTGTTATGGCACGGTGGATAACCGAACTGGCAAAACTCGAATAATGTACACTTAAAACGGGGCTTTCCCTAATCAGTAATCCTCTCTCTGTCTCAGCGAAACTGTAATCTACCTCCACCTAGAGGAATTGGTTAGGTCCCAGGAGTGCGAGACTTCAAGACAATATGCCTAAGATTGTTATTTAAACAAAAGCTTACAAGCAATGTCAGCCAAACAAGTAATGCGCCATAAATGAAATGTTAATCATGTGTCAAATCAGATAGGACTGGATCAACTTGATTGGCGGACGATGTGATGTGTTGGCTACTTGCATTAACAATCATGTTTATCACTTTCTTTTTTCACTGAATTTAAATCCAACACTTACCTTGAGTGCAAAAGCACGGTTAAAAACAGACAGAAGAACAGATGGCAGAATATGATCACCCTCTCCCTCATTGCTGGTTTGAACACCTACAGAAAACAAAGCGGAACGGAGAAATCGGTCAAATTATTACAGTTTCAATGAAATTTACACATGACAGTCACGAATTATCCACTCAGTACTATTTATTTGATCCTTAACGTAAGCCCTTCATTTTCAAACATGTCAAATAATTTAGGCAATTTTGGTGGACAGCCTTTACATTAATATTTGTAAGACGTTAACAAAGACCACTTGATATGCATTCACTGTGACTGAAATCCCAGGCGTTGCATGATAATTTCCTTAACCGAACGCCTCCGTCCTAGACAAATAGGCTACAGCTTGTGGATGAGTGGCAAACACTCACGTGTTGGCCACCTCTTCAGATATTCTAAAATGGACTATAATATAGGTATTAAGATGCATTCGTTCTTGTCAGTTCCCATGTCTTTGAAATTAAGTGAAACAAAGAGTATGAAATGCTCACCTGTTGGATAAGCTGCTTGTATTTGTTGTTTTTCTCCAATTGAAACACTGAAGATATGAAAGTTGAGCTCAACAGCTCACGGCACTGATGGTTTGACTGAGGTGTCGGTGACGATTTTAAGGGAGCGCGCAACTGAAACGAAGGCGAGTCGTATTATACTTCCAGTTCCAATCTCACACATTCCTGTTGGAGACTCACGTCTCCAAGTCTTAAAAATAAACAACGATGATCACCTCCTCTGTCTAACCCCAAGTCTGACTCAGTGCACTAACTGTTCAACCTCTGTTAGGGTCTCACTGAGTCCACAATACATATTTTGCGCGTGAGAGGGAAGAAAAACTACAAAGAAAGAGCCGCCTGGTGATAACAGGGTCCTAAAGGCGGCGTGTTCAGTGGATCGAGCCTTTCTTGCGAATCAAAAGATTATGACGGAATGAGGTAATGGTGAAGGGTAGTTAGTTATTATGAAGACATCATAATCATTCAAAACCATATAAATGTGTCATTGTTAATAATACATGATGATGATGATGATGATGATGATGATGATGATGATCAGAGTGGAGAGCTGGACTGTGTCTGATCATACAAAAGACATAAATCATAAAGGGTGATGGTAATCATGGTGAGGATGATAAAGAAAAAATACTGTAGCTACTTAGCAATAATAATAAGTTGTAAGCCCCCCCCCCCCTCACCCACGCACACACAGACATGCACACACACATACACACTCACAGACAAACATACACAAATTGGACAAAATGGAGTCTTGCTGTAATATATTTGGTGAGTACAGTTTTACAACATTAAAAAAGCCTAAAATCTACATAAGAGAAATTTTGAACCATAAACGTAGAGAGACAATGAGATATTTCTGATTTGTTGGTTTGTTTGTTGCTTTATTAGTGTGGTGTGGCCTATACTACCGTGTCTGGTAAACAATACGAAAAAAGAGAGAATCAGTATACAAATCACAGTATACAAATATATATATATATATAGTGTGTGTGTGCGTGTGTGAGAGAGAGATAATATTTGTAAGGCAGTGCAAGTGCACAAGCATATGCGTAGACATTACCGTATATGGTGTGTGTGTGTGAGAGAGAGAGACAGAGTGTCTGTGAGTGTGTGTGTGCGTGTGTGTGTGTGTGCGTGCGCGCACGTGTGTGTGTGTGCTTGAATCTGAGTTCGTGGTGTGCATATATGTGGAATACTGTATGGTTGGAGGACTGAGGAAATCACTGACACAGGCCAACATCTTAATCTTGGAAATCTGCTATAAACATCCCCATGCTCCCAAGGAGGGTTGTAATATTTTATGCGTTTGCTTGCCTCCACTGTTCTAAGAATTTATGCATTGTTGAAAGACAGACACATAAATAAAGCCCCCCACACAATGAGTTCCAAGCGAAGTAAATCAAAGCAACCTGACAAGCAGTCTGTGGAGCAAGCGCAGGTTGCCAACAAATATCCTCCTCGCCTAGCAGAATGACTGTGACCACACAAAGCCTAATGATTCCACTGTAAAAACTCATGTCTGTTTGCCCCAGGACAAACTCGGCTTTCACCGACTTTCCTAAGGGCGTGTGAGAAAGAGGCAGGTGGTGCTGCGGCCACATCCTGCCCTGCCTGCACAGTCGGCAGATTTATGTCCCAGCCTCCCACTAAATCACCTCAGGATGATCATTGATCAAGTACTAACGATTAAACTCTAATTTAGCTTACGTGTTCCGCAGTCCTGGCTTAAATATTTCAGCATGTCTCATTCACATCCTGCGGCATGGGAGTTGGGCTTTTGTTGCTATTGTTGTTGCTTTTGTGTGTGGTGTGCAAGAAACAGTGACACTAAACAAGGGTGAGGCTTTTGTTTTTCACTTTGCCTTACCTGTCAAGGTCTCCAAATGAAGTTTGTTTTGAGAAATCCAATGCAGTGGAATGGCGTTACCTTTTATTTGAAATGACACAACTCTGTTTGTCCAGAGTGAAGCAACCGCCACATTGAATGACTGTGATAGAACTCATCAGCAAAAATGGGGGTGGGGGGTAAGGGACAGTCAGAACACCAGAGAAGACAGAAAGTGAGAGAGAAGGAGACAAAAAAGGGGGCGGGGTGATGCCTTGCTTTCCACTTTGATGGAACTGTAGTCTATTGGTTGTTTACACCCCTTACATTCATTCCATTGACTTGGCTATACATCACCTGTGCTAAAAATAGGACCTATCACACTGTTTAAACACTAACTCCCTCAGAAACACATTCAGTGTGATTGTGGCCCACGTCTGGTCTTGGCGTGACTGTTGTTTAGGCACACAATGAGAAAATATGTGTGAGATAAGTAGATGATCAACCCTGCCTGACGGAGAGCAATTACTCTTAAAGGGGAAGCGAAATGGGAGCTTTGATTGCTTGCATGTTATCTTACACATGTCCAAACCAATCCTATCAGGGCTCTGTGATGAATCCTTGCCTGTCTGCCACCACCTTTGGAGGCTAGAATGGGACGACATGCTGTGCTCTGCCATTTTGGTGGGATTTCAGTGCGAATGATGCTTACAGCTGTAACAAGAGAACAATTTGGTTATGGGAGTCTGTTGTCGGGTAATGACACTACATGGAGAAAGTAGAGTATCAGGTGGGGAGAGAGAGAGAGAGAAGAGAGAGAGAGAGAGAGAGCATAAGGACTGTAAAGGTAAAATGGAGATTTTCAGCACGGAGGGCTCCTGCCAAGCTTTGTGTCACATCTAGTTTACATGGCAGTGTACATACTTGTGGGGAGGGGGCAGGAACAAGCAATGGGGTCCACCATGATGGACAGCCGAAGTCGAACAAAACAGTATTTGAAATGCATCCAGTGCGACACCCCACAATACTGCTCATTTCATAACAGTTTATATAAAAATCATGCCACATACCCCCAGAGCTTTTAGAAATATTTTCCCAAGCACTTATACACTTATGTGAGTTTCATACTTCAGTCTTTAATATGAAGTGATGTGATGGCATCTTGTGCCTATCCTTGGCAAACATATGTCTCCCTACCCCCTTCTCCCCTGTCAACTAAGCCCCATCAGAAGACTCCGCCACCTCCAAGTGAAGAAAGCGTGGGAGTTGAAACATCTTTTTCTGCACAAAAAATGAGCTCTTCTCTGGTGGCCAAGCAGAGACGCAATTTTGATCTTGTACTAATTGCATTCCCACATCTCAGTCCCTTCTGTCTGTCCTGCTCAATGCAACGATATTTTTGATTTGATGGAGGGGAGAAAGAATGGGGTATGTATCACATAAATCATATGGAGTTTGTCTCAGACACACACACACACACACACACACATACATGGCGTTTGTCACACTCACACACACACACCCACACAAACACATATGCACACAGAGAGAAATGGTCCCTTTGTACACACTGTATGATGCTGAGAGACAAAAGAGGCAAAGAGTTTTTAACTGAAATGATGGTCTCTAATAAAAATTCAAAAGCAAGCGCTGGGTCAGACATTGTGTGTGTGGTGAGCTGTTGTGTGTAGGTGGTTTGTGTGTGGGAGGGTGAAATGTCTAATGATGCCATTAAAAAAGTATATATTTGAAACACACACACACACACACACACACACACACACATAAACATGTTTACAAACAATGAGTAAAGTCCCCCACAGTTTCAGAGTTGTATATTAGCACACTAGTGGCACTTAGTGTACCAGCCCTGACAGTTCTGTTTTAAATGTGCTTACATGAGACACATGCCTGGGATTCAAATGCTTCTATTTTTAGATTACAGTTAGTGGTGTGCACACTTAGTCTTTATGTAAATATGCAGTGTGCCTCCCATTGTTTTCATTATGTGCGAACGTTTCTGCAAAGCGAATAGCATCTCTAAGACAGAAAAGACGAGCCCAGACGATGAGCTGTCCAAGACAGTCTTTTTGTGCTTGTGTGCATGAGCTGTTACTAGTATGTCACACATATTGAGAAATGGACATATACTCTTCATAGAGTGAACGTGTAATTAACTCCAGTCCAAAGCAATCATTCAGCACTCTTGGCTTTTAACCAAGTCCTTGCAGAAAGGCTGCAAAGAGACCCATTTGCAGCATCCCTGTCTCCGTTGCATGCACAACATAATGGTGGGAAAGATAACATAGATGCGTTTCTTTTCTCCATTTCTTTTCTGGGCCACAGAGAGAAGGCGCGATTCCTTGACTCATGACTAATTCCTCTGCTTAATAGTTATTTGGTTATCGCTCTCTCCCTCTTTCTCGCTCCCTTTCTTTGCCTCTCTTTGGGTTCACTCGACCAGAGAAGCACACAATCCGCCTTGGTTCTCGAAGCCATTTCACTCCAGGTCGATCTCCTGCTCTCAAAGGCACAACAAGCGTGGCATTCCCAAGCATGAATGGAGACACAGTATAGTGCAGCTCACCCCTCTCCCCTGCCCCCTTCCTCCCACCCCCCTGCCCCCTCGGAGTCCAGCAGACCCTGGCGGCACCCTCTCTTTGTGCTCATGAACCCTAGCTGCTTATCAGCTGCTAGGGGCTACACCTGCTTATTATGAGAGACCCCAGGGTGGCCATATTGATCCCAAAGCCACCCTGTCGCCCTGACAGCAGGTCGCACTCGCCACTGCCTCTCGCCAAAGTCAGTGAAAGCCAGTGACCTTCAATGCCCTTGCTGCTTTACACACCGTATGTGTAAGGCGTGTATTGTGATTTCATTTGCCTTTGTGTGTGTGTGTTAAACTAACAAGGGCTACATATTACACCATTTTAGAGCTGTGATAAAGATCACAAATCTTCCTTAGTTCTTCGAGTTGTGGTTCTAATTAAATCTTACATGTAGGCTACGAGCATGAAATCGTTTACTTAAAAAAATACAAGCAATAAATGGAGCTGTGTTTCTAATTAAACCTTGCTTTCTTGCATGTAGGCAACAAGCAAATGACAATCCACTTTTAAAAAAATTATTAACTGAAGCTGTGTTTTAATTAAAGGCTGTGTTGTTGCATGTACCTGATTTGCAAGCGAGTGATGATTCACTTACAGTAAAAGATTGTATGCATTCAATGACTGATAAAGGCTTATTGCGTATACTTTTAAATGGTTGGTGTACTCCCTTTTCTCATTTTGCAAGAAGTGCATAATTGACAAAACAACTGAAAAAAAAAATCTGTGACAGATCGTGTTCAAAATTCTAAATACATTTACAATCAAGCCTCGAGCCATGAACATTAAAAAGCTTTATTTGATGTTGAGTGAATATTAAATCTCTTTGTAGCCTCAGGGCATAAATGCTGTGTTTGTGTTGCCTGACATTGCATCAGTCCCCACATCAGTCCTTCTGCTTGGTCAAGGACAGGGAATTCCTTCAAGTTGCTCGTGAAGGTCACTCAGCAGACAAGCCAAGACAGCCAGATGGTAAAATGTGCCGCTTCTTTTGCATCATATCCACCTGCTGCCTGGCACACAATGGGGCAGAAACTACTTCAATAGAAATCCAAGTGCCAGGCATCAACCTCTCTTTTCCAAATAGCCCAATAAGCAAGCAACGAACAGCGACCTCTGCTGGAGGAACTACATATATTGTATTTTACTGTGATAGTCCCGCATCAGCATGCGTGGATAGCACACTAGTCTAGCTTTCTTTTCAAATACGTATAATTTTGATTCCACGGAGGTAACTGAAGCAATAGATGGCGTATTAGGTTAAAATAGGCTACATTTCAAAAGTTCTTCTGCAGTGTTTTGCAATTAGCATCGATTTACAATGGAACAGGCCTTTTGTAGACTACGTAGGCTACACAAAACACTGAAGTGGAAGTAGACCTTAGTGCTCGCAGAAGAAGCAAGCGACACGAGGGAGTGAATAAAATGACAATCCCCTGTTAATAACGGGATCACATTAATCAGGGCCTGCTGATAACATCTTATAAGTTTACTCTGCAACAAAACAGTTAATTTGTCGGTGTCGGTGTGGCTAAGATCCATTACGTGACGGTCCCAGATTCACAGAACATAGGCCTATTCGTTTTGCGTGATCAGTGCACTAAACTCCGTAGTCAGATCCTCCTTAACACTGTTTCAATCAGCTGATCACGACATGATGCATGGATTACTGGGCCCGTCTACAGCCTGTTGCCGAGGCAACGGAGCAGTGTGCTGTGAGCTCGGAGGGCGCGTGATGTTGCGGAGGCAGTGGTGGGTCTCTGACACTGATAAATACTCTATGGGCGATACAGCCGTGAGAGAGAAAATGATTTATTTATTTATTTTTCGTTTTCCCCTTCTGATATTTCTTTATTTTGACAGCCAAATGAATGCGGTATACCAATTCCATGACCAAAAAAGTTTTTTTTTTTTTTTTTTTTTTTTTTTTGGCCAAAAGTAGAAAGGGTAGTAGGCCTATTAGGCCTACAAATCTTCAACAACAACAAAATATTTTCGAAGGATTGCTTCCTGTAGTTTTCAAATTCAGCTGGCACAAATATAGCCAACTGCATGTTGTCATCTCTTTGCACACTTGTATTGAAGAGTACAATCTAGATGTTTTAAAAACCAGTCAGTGTAAGTCTTTATTATTATCGGACAACCATGGTTGTGAAAAACTGGAGTTCATTTATATTTTCCCCAGACAGGATATTGACCCTTTCAGTTATTACTACTATAGCTATTGTATTACACTTTACAGCAATACAAAAGGAATCGACCTGGAAGACATAACTGCTTGATTGCAAAGAATGTGAAAATATGTGTTTCATAATAGCCTAATGTCTGGTATTGGCCCTTTCAGATTCGTTCCCCTCCAGAGACTTACAGAAATGCAACAGTAGCTTACCACCATTTTTTTCTACAAAGGAGGAATGGGTCATGGTGTTTTCATACTACATTGTATGTTGTGAGACATTAGTCTGTGGGTGGGAGAAATCGTCAGTGGCAGTCAAAGTGATTTGGGTCAGGAGTTTGGGGGTGGGTGGTTGTGCAACAAGCCTCTTTTGGCAGGAGTCTTACAGTTAGCACAACGAACCCACATCAGGTTCCAAAGGAGATGCAACATGTCTTAAAGAAAGAAAGAGAGAGAGAGAGAGAGAGAGAGAGAGAGAGATGATTTCAGAGTGGCGCAGAGACTGTAAAGTGGAATTCCTTTCAACCCAAATGCAGAGGGCAGAAACGAGAGTGAAAGGGGCAGAGTGCAAACATGTCTGAATTAACCTGAGAGATCTTTCCATTTATCACACCTTAACTAGACCCTCCGCAGCAAACGAGCATGCTGCCTGACTCATGTTACTTTCCAAGTGTTGGCTAATGACTGATAATTACATTCTACATGCTCGGTTCTACCCAACAATAATTAGGACAAATTGTGAGAAAAAAAATCCCATGCATATAATTAGAGAAGCTATGATTGTTTTCATCTCTGTGTGGTGTGATATTGACTCATCTGTGTTCACTCATAAAGCAAGACTACTGGACAGGATGACAAAGCCATCCCAGTCCTGACTGAAATAACACATGTACTGAAGGAAGATATATCTTGTAGATAATTGTACTTCTACTACTAATAATATTTCTGATAAAAAAAGTTTAATGTAATTGAATTAATTTCAATTCATACTTAGTCCATGGATGGAATCACCTCACAGGGAAGAAAGAAAACCTCTAAAATTCTTTAGGGATTTCCAAGGCTTTCCCTGTTTTGATGCAACTCAGTAGTGCAGCAGATGATTGGAAAAGATTGAAAAGATTGGATCTTTTGTCAATCCATGTGGCCAGTGGGGAAAAGGCCATGTGTAACCTGCCCTACAACCTTTCCTCCTGACTGCCTGAGAGCCTCTTTCTCTCTCTCTTTCTCTCTCTCTCTCTCTCTCTCTCTCTCTCTCTCTCTTTTAAGCATGCCTTCATGAGTCATTCGGTGTTGAATCGAAATGCACAGGCCTGCTGCTACTAACCCCACTGGTTCTATTCTCAGGAGTTTGTGTGTGCTCTTACAGTTGCTAATATACCACTAGTTGGTTACCAGGGAAACAAACCTGAGCAAAATTCTTTGTCATGTGCGTGTGCTGATCCCCAGTGCTCCTTTTTGCAGGCTGTTGCATCATGGCATGCCAAATCAGAGAAATTTGCATCCATTTCTGGGCATAATCTTCAGGAAAACACCAATTAAGTGCTGTTTGAATGTCAACAGAAATAAAAATCACACTGATGTCATGTACCCCACTTAGAACAGATGCAGGCAAACACCTGAACAAATATGATAGCGAATAAAACCCATAATTAAAAGCACTCCAGTTGATTTTTTTTTCTTTAACACATTTATGTGTTGATATGTATTAGTCAAGTTTACATCAAAATCTTGAATAAATTGAGTGGATTCAAAGACTTTAGTTTTAACCTTTCCTGTGTTGAATATCTAAGTGTTCAAATAACTTAATGATTCTTCATACAGGACCATGGTATGACCAGAACACCAGCACACAGCATCTGTACATGATATCTTGGAAAGTAACAAGCAAATATTGGCAGAGTATCTATGATTTATGCATATTATGTAAGCAAGAACTGTTTCTTTTCAGGAAACAGCAATGTGGCATATGTTTAACTATTTATCTTCAAATGCCAAATTAAAACAGAGCATCACACCCTCCCAAAAAGGAAACAAAAATCTCTTAAAACACAACACTAATTCGACATCACCAGTGATTAAACTTGGCACAACACGGAGATTCTAAGCTTGTGCAATGTTGCTGAAAGGCAGAAATGGAAAGCATGGAGTTTTTATCTTAACATGAGCAGCATTTATAAATAGCACAGAAACTGTGAGCATATGTGTGTATTTGTGTATGCATGTGTGTGTCTGCATATGCATGTGTAGGTGGGTGGATGTGTGCAGGTCTTGTGTGGGTGGGCAGGGGTTATGTGTAAGAGGGCTGCTTGCACGTATGCCAGTGTATGCCACAAATAATAAATGCTGACAGAAACATAATTGCAAAATGATTTTTTGGCTTTTATGACAAAAATTGTATAAATCAAGCACAGAGGAAAAAAGACATTATGAATACAGAACCACCCACTTACTTTCATATTACAAAGCATTGCATAAGGGACAAATAGCTCTGCTGTCTGACAGAGAGTAATGTTAATGTATTAAGACCCTGTCTGGTCCTTTCCCCCAAAGGTTGGACAGTAAACCAGTAAAATAATACACTTAAAGACACAGCTAAGTGTATGGTGAACACAATATGCCTCTAATTGAGAAGCTTTGTTTAGTTTTTCCCAATAGTATCTTAGTGATAAAAACATTATGATCATACCTCATGTACACATCCATAATTTGTAGACTTCAATTATGTGCAGATTCTGTATTTATCAGTTTAACCAGAAGGGGGCCCTAAGATCAAATGATCTTGAATCACATTATGCAAAAAGAGCCGATAATCTGGCAAAGATGAGCGTCTCATGGCTACTACAGAAACAAGTGTGAACTTGAAGTAATGAAGAATGCCTGACAAACGATATGAACAGGTTTTTATGCGCTCCTAATGGGAACATCTTGTGAGAATCAAACTAAAATCAACAATAAACAAGTTCTTTAGTTACTTTCATCTTTGTTTAATTAAGCCTTTGCATGTGTATATACTGGTATTGTGTGTGTGTGTGTGTGTGTGTGTGTGTTTGGGGCTTGGAGTGAGGAATAATTGTTTCCTTCACTTCAGTCATAACAACAAATCCAGTTCTATACTGGAATGGAAAAGTCAGAACAATTATGAACAGGAGCTAAGGGCCTGAACCCATTCTCCCTCTGCTGTCAAAGACAACAGCTAAGCTGTCCAGCCATGAAGTCATGTTTCTTAATTAGACTTTAATTGCTCTGCAAAAACGTCCTTTCTTCAGCTGGCCATTGGGAACTGACAGAGCCATAACTATTTACAGTTTTTTTTTTTGCTCTCAAACTACGGTTGTCATGGCAGCGTCTCCTATTTTTAGACTGATGTTTAAATGTGTTGAAGAAAGAGAGAAAAACTGGCTTCTTTTGTCAGTGGTTATGCGGCATGATTTAGTTTTTCTGTTGGAATTGCTGTCCTCTGCTGACAGGCATGCTCTTTTGAGTCCAGACTGTCACACATACACACACACACACACACACTGACGTGTTAACAGTGTACTCAGGGCTGAGTTCTGCACTGTACAGTCCATGTAAATAGGGAACCCTGTGAGCATCTGGGGGGCCTTCTTGTGTTAGAAGGCTTCTCCATCAGTAGTGCAGCATCCAGTGGAGAGACAGAGGAGAAGAGGAAGGTTGATTCAGGGTCGATGGAGGCAGACGGTAAAACTGCATCAGGCCCTCAAGGTCTTTTCAGTTTGATCTCTGCTGTGCTCCTCTCTTTCTCGCTTGCTCTTTCTCAAGCGCAAATCCATACACTCACACAAACATGCATGCACACGCACACACACACACACACACACACACAAACACACACAGTCAAGGAACAGAAAGACATAAACACACACACGCATGCATTCAGTCAAGAAACAAACACACACATACACACACAAACACAGAGTCAAGGAACATAAAGACAGAAACACAAACACACACATGCACACAGTCAAAAAAGAAACACACACGCACACAGTCAAGAAACAAACACACACAAACACACACACATACACACACGTGCACACACACACACAGTCATGAAACAGACAGACAAATACACATACACACACGTCCCTTCATCCCCTATTTGCATTATATATGCATGCATACAAAGCATGTATGTATGCATGTATACACTGCTGTATATGAACCAGGCGTGCTTCAGAGAATGACGCTGAAACAACAGCTTGAGGTAAAGCAAAGATGATAATGTCTGAAGGAGGCTCAGAACAAACAGATGTGTCGCTGACACTCTTGGTAAAGCTTTCTGCTAGAAAGATCTGTGCACAGAACTTCAGCACAACACCTTCACACAATTAAGCAGATTGGCATTAAAATGGACACAGTATAAGTATAAGCATTGAAACAGAGGCATACTTTACTGCAAATAACGATGAGTGGTTCTATTAAGTTGAACATTATCACTGGTTTTATTTGGCTGTGATCAATATCATCATTAAGGAGACCATCTTAGGCACCTGCACAATGTCATATTCTAAGGTGATTATTTTGCATAGAGCAATTGTAAATATTATTTTCAACTACAAAACACAGAATGTTAGTATCCTCTGTACAAACACATTCAGTTATTGATGATGGTATTTACAACAAGTGTTTAAATTATAGGTATTTTCAGACTCTGGTCTGTTGGTAAGGACTTTTTTTTTTCTTCACACATTTCATTTGCTGTCTGTGTGCGCTGTGTGCTTCCCCCCTTCATTGCTCGTTCTCGTCTTGTGGGTCTGGATGCAGTCCAAGAGGAAGATCGCACCACTACAAGCTAGGGCAATGAAACTTCCCTACGTCTCCTGCGTCAGTGGACAATGCTTCTTGGTGGGAGGAAGGGGGGAAAGTCAGTTGGTTGGGATAGTGTTTGCACACCCAGCTGCCAGTATTCTGCATCATTAGTGGCAGTGGACAAAGGGGGATGTGCTATGTCTTGGTGTTCCAGGTTTACTGAGGTTAAAAATCCCACCCGAAACCCTAAAGTCCAGTGGTATCCTTTAGAGGTGTCGTTTTCACTTTAAAAGGAATAAATTAATGCAGATGCATCTAAGAATAAAGACACTTTTTAAAATCATGCATGTATACACATATTCAAGGTCTGCCTAACCTGAGATGATCTAGTCTGGTTATTGATGCAAGCAGAACAGAACATTGGAACAGAAAATCTGGGCATTGCTTTATTGCACAAAAAAACAACAGAAATTGGAAAGAGAGAGAGAAAGAGAAAAGAGAAAAGAAAGAAAATCAAACACCACCACAAAGTTCACAACATGATGCTCGTTGACTGTGATGATGTGCACTTTCATTAAGCTTTTTAGTGATGGAAAAAAAGACCAAAATGGAGTAAGAGGAAAGCAAACAAAAAAAAGCATGTCGTCTCAACAAATAGCTTGGAGGGGATGTTTAAAGTGTCGAATGCAGTCAGTGAACCACAGCCCTGTTTTCTGTAATGATCTTTCGGTTAGTTACTGAGCTTCCCTCCTCCGGCTGAAGGCTTTCTTATGTAAACGGAAAAACTACTATCCTCAGATGACAACTAGGAAAGGAATGGTAGGGCAAAGCGAACTTGTGGGGAGAGGGCGGGGCTTGGTAGGGTGACTCCAGAAGCTTCAAACCAAAGGGATGGTTAAACAGAGGTTAAATTGTGTATGTGTGTGTGTGCGTGTGTGTGTGCTTCTAAAAACAGGTAGGCTATAGGAAGAGTTGTGTAGGGTGGGCAGAAGGTCAAGGTTACACAGTCAATTTCACCCATGAGTGCGCTTTCCTAATGCTCCCAAATGTCTTGATCTTTCCATCAGTCTTTTGATATAAAATGCATTCCCTATTAAAGAGTGCACCGAGGAAGAGGTGAGGAAGGGCATTACCCCATTTAGAGCAAATGAGTGTGTGGGTGTGTGGGCAGGGAGTGTAGAAAGAAAGACAGAGAGAATGAAGGAGAAGGAGAGAAACCATGCAGAAATGTCGTGAATAGTGAGTGCACAAAAAAAAGTGGGGAGAGAGAGAGAAAGGGAGAGAGAGAGAGAGAGAGAGAGAACAAGACAGGTAACAAGCTACCTAGTGTTTTGTCTATAAGTGACACATCCCTAGCAAAGGTAAGTGCCTGGAACAAGCTCCCGGGGGCACTAAATATCTACTTAGCACTTCGCTTTCAGGCTAACCTTTGAAATGGCACTGCTGGTTTTAAAGACGAACAGGAGACAAAAGCCTGCAGATGCCTCAGAAAGGTATGAGTATTCTTCCCACATGCTCCTGTCTCCAGGCTGAGGATATGCCTTGCATGGTTGCCATGTCAATACATCCACTCTCTCTCAAGAACAACAAAACACACACTGAATTCAGTTAGCTTCTTGCAGATTAAATGCACTGCGCTGTGGCAGTGGGTGGGGAGGACTGTTCTCACCTCTCGGATCAATAAGGCAACTGCTAGCAAGGACAACAGGACAGCCATCCTAATACACAGAGATTGAGCTAATCCTAACGCCTACCATTGACCACAGTCAGGACAGGACGCGTTGATCTCTGCAAATGTATTTAAGTGGGAAAGGAGCATATCATCTCCATCATCTGGGCTTTTGCATTCTCTCTACCCCGCTGACGGTGGAGGGGGCCCTGGGTTGGAGGAAGCGTCCAGCTGCTCCCCCCACCCCCGCAACCTCCTCCATCTCTCCCTCCCTCCGGCACCTTGTCTGAATTGACATTTAATCTGGGGTCTCAGCTAGCTGGCTCCTTGCGATTTACAGTCCCCCCGCCCACCAGTGTCCTCTTGGCTCCCTGACACATCACTCTGAGCACACCTGGCACAGCCGGGCAGGACCTGGCATGTCACCAGCTTGAGATTGGCAAGCGCTCTGAGAAAGCTCAATAGCTGCAGAGGGGGGAGGGGGTCATTTGTGAGTGTGAGTGTGTGTGTGTATTTGTGTGTGTGTGTGTTTGTGGAAACTGGGCCGTGGCTAGAGCTTGGCTCTGGACCAATTGCCGGCATTAATCACGAGGTTGTGATGGACCCAGGGAAAATGAGGTTGTGTTTTAAGGTGAGATATGGAAGTTTCTTGAGTTAATGGTGTGTGGAAGACACTTCCTGGGCAACCAGAATTGCTTACGCCTGGTCAATATTTCCCCTCTGGTGGACAGAAGGCTTTGCTATCAATCTGGCACCCCAATCTTGTTTTTCCAAGACTGGAGCCTTTTTTCATCCATTTCTCATTGCCCTCAACCCTCTATTTAATCTGGGCACTTTGTTCTTCAGATTGAGTCATCATGCACAATCTTCTCTCAAACCCATCTGCCCTGATACACCAAAATGTGCAAACTCATCTCATTCCATACACCACAATACAATCTTTGTTTTTCTAGAAGTGTGTACTCTACTGACTTAGCGGACACCATATCAAAAGATTTGTGCTAAAAACTGTAAGTCAAACACCCTCAAAGCTCCTCTAATGATCCACTGTTAGAACAGCCTCCAATTTTGTTCAGCCACGAAACAATCCAGGATCAGAGACAGAATGCCTATACCCATGTACAGTATAAAGCATAACTTGTTACACCCTTTTCATGAACCTGTCAGCCCAATGACAGGACGGGATAATACAGTTAAAAAAAGAAAAGAAAAGGAAAAGCTCGGCCAATGAGTAAAAAAGAAGGAAAAAACAAACAAGCAGATGTCCAGCCTCTCCGGGTCTGCTGGACGTAATACTATTTTAGTCCATAAGAGGTTATAGAGACAGCATGAGTCCTTCCTGTCTCTTGTCAGGACTGTGTCACAAAACAAAACAAAAAAACATCATCATCAAAAAAACAAACAAACAAACAAAAAAAAAAACAAAAAAGAAAATTGAAACACATGCAATTAAATTAGCTGTCTTTCGCTGGTGAAACATCAGCTGAATTGCCGTTCAAGCTGTTGTATTGTTGATAGCTGTGAAGTTCAAAGGTCCTGCGCTTGACCCATGGTCCACAAGGGAAAGTGGACATGACCTTTGTCTGTTTATGCCATGTGTGAGCCAACCTGAGAGCTGCACCCCTTGTGAGGAGGAATGTTGCATTGCAAGTAGAAAAACAGGCCTACAGGGACTGGAAGGTTTCCAGCTCCTACTGTGAGTTCTACTGTGGCATTCTCCCAGGTTAGATACTCTGATTGAAACAAAACAGCCAGATGCTCCTCAGTTGAAGTGGTGATGTTTTTTTACGTGAGCACTTCAGAAAACAAACAAGCACAAAAAAATAAACAAAACCAAACCAAATCAGATACAAATACAGAGATTTTTGTATTCCATCTCTGGAGACTGCTTAAAAGATTTTTTCTTATTAAATCCACATGCTTGTTCATGGGGGAGGCCTGGCGTGGGGGTCCTTGACAAAAACAAAACAAACAAACAACAACAACAAAAAAACAGGCTAAAATATTATTTTTGCTGAGTCAATCTGCCTTTATGCTTGTCAAGTGTTTTTTCCTCACTTGTCAACATATTATTTCATTTCTGCCCTTGGAAATGTTTGACCGTATCCACGAAGAAAGACTTATTTCGTCTGTAAGTCAATGCTTCCAAGAGAGTGACAATATGTGAGAGAGGGATAGAGAGAGAGAGCAAAAGTGAGAGGAGAGAGAGAGAGAGAGTCCAAGACAAAAAAGGGAGATAAATTCACGCCAAGGCGAGGAGGATTATACATTTCGAGCCTCCATTGTATCTTTCGATAAGTAAACCACCCAGTAGACCATGTTGAATGCTCCAAAGGACACTGGGAAAAGGATGCGTGCGTATTTGTCGATCTTGCTGGTGCCCCCTGTGGCAGGTGCACCCTGCTTTGCATCCATCTTGCTCTGGATATGCTCCAGCTTGGGCCCCAGAAGGCTCTGAAGGGAAGATGCACCCCCCTGGGCACTGGGTCCCATCCGGCCCCCCACGGTTGGGGTTGAGGGTGGTGCGGGTGGGGTGGTTTTAGAGTTGGAGGCCCCAGTGCCCGATAAGTTAGCGCTCGATGGAGAGAGGGTGGAAGAGCTGCCTGTGGCTCCTGTGTTGCAAAAGGATTGGCGAGCACCCCTTCCTACTGTACTGCTGTTGTTGCCGCTGCCACCGCCACCGCTGCTGGCCAACTCGGCTCTTTTGGAGTCACTCTTGGAGTCCGAGTGGGATGAGGAGTTGTTCAGTCGTTTCCTAAGGTTGCCATTTGTGTCAGAGTTTTGCTGTGAAGAGAGGAGACAAGAGTCAATAAACACCGTAAACTACTGAAAATATCATTAACACCCTTTCTCCTCAAGGTCCTAAGGCCTTCATTTTTGGTGAAAGAAACATGGTGCCTATGATTATGTCAAAAATATATTTGATATTTGCTTTGAATTTAGTTCCTGCATGTCAAGTCTTTGCTTAAAATGATAGGAATCCAATTGCTTAAAATGATAGGAATTGTCAATAAAATACAATTAAGGTGGTTACTTTCCATTTGCTTTCAAAAAAGTAGAAGGACCAAGTACACAACCCTGTGGAAGCCCAATGCAAAGGCTATATGGCTATATGGAGGCTTGGTGGAGAGGTGGTATAATGGCTGGAGTGCAAAGGCTTGGCCACATCACAATCCATGTTGTGTGATGATAATGAGGCTAGGTCCATCTGGTGAAGAGCTGGCCACAGACCAACTGGCCTTTTTCCTAGTTGTAAAGTGTACATTTGCATTTATTTCTAATAAGGTGTAGAATGGGACAGTGTCTGAATACATTTTAGAATGATTATCACCTCATGATTTTTGTCTCTTCCAGATGTCAGGATCAAAGGTGATAGATTCTAATTCTGTTGGCCTGAGAGACTTTGGTCATATCCATCTAACACAATGTCTGCACTCACTGTCTATTTTCTAATTACTCATTACTCATCACTCGTTACTCGTTATTGCTCAATTAACATACATTGCAGCTCCACTGTTGGATGTGTAGCTTATTCCCTTAAACTCTTAGTCCTGAGTTGATGTTTTGTGGCATTGGTGATTGAGAACGTACAATTATCCTTTTTTCATACCACTGCTTGACCAAATTTCCTATTGTGATGCATTATTTCAAATATGCATTATTTTCAGATAACTGCACACCTATGAAAAAGTTCCACTTTTCTGGTTTAAATGAACTGTCACATTAACACAGGGTTACAATTGTTCACAGCACAGCAACAATTTAACTTGTGACCGAGTAGGATTTTAAGTCTGTTACACTACGTTTGGGAGTATGGAAAACTGTGATTTTACAAAATAGGCAGGATAGAATCTTTGGATGTGGCTCTTGACAACGACAGACCTCCGCTCCGCAACGAAGCCTAATCACCACCTCAAATGTGTAATATTCACTGATATATACAGGCTATGTTGTTCATTATCCCTTACCTCATCAGTTAGTCAGGCCAACACAATACCCATTTAAAAAGGCCATTATCCCACTGCTTGTACAGTTCAGTGGCTCAAAAGGCTCTCTCCCACTTCAATAACCAGGCCTAGACCAAGAGTGGGTCAGAGTGAGGGTCTGTGTGGTCCTCAATTAACCCATTACATCCTCTTATCAACCGCTAGACCGTGATCTACTCTTTTATAGATGCAAATGTGAACATCCTTGTTTCTACAGTTTTCTAGTCTACTGGGATATGTTCATATACAGTTGGTGTGGACCAACAAAAATGGGAAGGTGCATCGATGGTGCATGCATGCTACTTGTACGTCCTCTGTTGATAAAAATTACATTATTTAAATAATAGCAAGCTGACCCTTGTGTAGTTGTGTAATGGTGGACAATGGTGCCCTTACATAGCTACGAAACGGACAACTCACATAATCTTTCAAAAGAGTGAGGAGCACATTTAGCATGTTCCCCTGTATCAACATCTGAAATAACACATAGGCAGTGGTTTTGATATGCTGGAGAGCACTGATTCATAGTCATAGCAAAAAACAGTGTATACTCTCAATTATTCACTCTCATTATATAAGACAGAGCAGCATGCAGTGCCTTTGGGAACGCGAGTGGTCTGAGGGAGGCCTAAGCATTATACAAATGCATTTGTGGGAGGTGTTTGTATGAAGCTGAGCAGGCGAGTAGGCGTGAGGGGGAGGCGTCTATCAATATTGAATTTTTAAAGCAACTCTCAGTGGCAGGGCTGGGAAGGGGGAGATGACTAAGATGGATCCAGTCAGGCTGGGGAGCACCAGAAAATCTCACTATTACAGCTGGTCCAGCTCAAAGGGCCCAGCACACAAGGGAGCCCAGTGGAGAGGCTAACGCACACAGGGGATAGGTGCCACAGGGATCTGTTTTGGATTAATTTGTTTTGGTTTTGCGCCATGGTTTTCATGGCCTTGGAGCATCCAAATTATTATGAATGTAATCAATGAGGAAATGTGGTGACCTATGTGGCGATAATATGTCCTGCAATTGTTGAGTAGTTGTAAAATGTATGAAATGGTATGTTTATTCTATATAGAGAGACAGAGAGAGAGAGAACGTTTATCCAAAAAAGAAACGTTTATACAAAAAAAGTGTATGTGTTTAGATGTGTGAGGGTCTCCTACACTTAAGCACATACCCAGGCATACATGTGGCAGATTCACTCTGTGTGTGTTTATGGTGGTGGTGGGGGCTCTCTCTAGGAAAAGAGAATAATCCCCCCCCCTGCGCCCCCACCCACTTCACCTCTCATTGGCTCTAGAAAACCTACGTGTACTACAGCATACAGATGTGCACTGGGTCCGTTGCTGTGGCAACCCACTAATCCACCAGTGTGGGCCTCTGTTACTAAAACCACATTCCCACACGATAACTCCATATTGGACCTTTTATCCTCCCTCTCTCTCCCTCTCTCTCCCTCTCTCTCTCTCTCGCTCCTTTGCATGTGCAATTGCAGGAGACTATGTTATAGAGTGCGTGAGTGTTTGAGTCAGTATCTGAACACTCATAACTGATTATTTTAGAGTTTGTTTTGCACTTTAAGGGCTTTTCTATGAGTGTGAGAGCAAACACAGTCATTCATGTGAGAGAGGACTATCTGATTAAAGCCTGATTCCGCTGTTTAGAAGAATATAATGATGTCCTCCTAGTAAATGAGTTAAGACCACTGCGGGCACGTCTAGTTTTAATGGGCGGCAAATTTATCAGGAAAGAGGCCTCTTTAGGACATGCATACAGTGCTTAGATTTTCTGAGGGGATAATATCTCTAAGCCCTTGCGTTGGATTACACATGCCGTGTATTGAGCTAAACACACAGCTGGGACAGTTCACCTGAATGTATGTTCCTGGAACATTCTGCATGCTGTGCTGTGCTGCTTTGCTTTTTCATGGTTTATCACCAGGTTTTGGTTTTGGTTTGGAAGCTGTCATGTGTCAGTGTAGGCATGTAAAAATTGACAACGCAACTGACATGACTATGGCCCGGACAAAGCCCTGTGTTTTCACAGGTGCAGGAAGTATAACGTTGGCCTTGGAGTTAATGA
Source organism: Tenualosa ilisha (assembly GCA_015244755.2). NCBI lineage: Eukaryota > Metazoa > Chordata > Actinopteri > Clupeiformes > Clupeidae > Tenualosa > Tenualosa ilisha. The sequence goes on from PYXC01000629.1 coordinate 5,471,214, forward strand.
TGCATGCTCACTATGTCTGAAAACATGTTGCATGACAGCAGCCCAAAGACAAACCAAAGATATTTTTGGAAAATTGATTTTCTCTCAAACTGCACAAACTCACTCAAAACCAGGAGCATAATTAAACACCAAGAGAGGGGAAGAGAGAGTGAGCTAGAGACACACAGAAATAGAGTGAGAGAGAGAGAGAAAGAGAGAGAGCATGACTGCAAAAGAGTGAAATGTACATCCTGTCAGAGAGGATCTCTCATCATCTCTAACTCTCAGGTACAGGCCCACAGCTGTCAATGCATGCCACTTCTAATCCAGCGCCGGCAGCTTAGAGAGATATTATCCCTTAAAAAGTCTAAATATGTCATGCATGCCCTAAATATGCTGCTCTCTTGTAATTTCACATTGCATTAAAGCTAAATGGTAACGCTTTATGTGTCGACTTCAATTAGAAGGCCCTTACAATCCTATTAAGGCTGTCAAGTGACAAGCCACACAAGCTTCATGACCACTCATGACGGTAGAGAAACAAAATGCTTTCAACATGACGAGGAGAGGCTTTTATTGGGGTTTGTAAAAAAAAGAAGAAAAAGCTTGACACTGGAAACTGTGCCACCTAGGGCTTGTGTTTTAGTGTAAAAGTATATTAGTGACAAAGAGCATCTGTATTCATGCAGTCCTTTTTTTATTAGCAACAGCTGCATAGGGGTTTTTAAAAAGTAACTGTATATAGTTACACATTTCATTAACATGGTTTCTATTGGCTCTAAAGCTTTTTTTAGTGTGTGTGTATCCTGCTTCCAGATTTAGTACACAGCCACAATACTGCCACTGAACTACACTCTTGTTTATTGATATTGACATAAACAATATATCAGCTTGTTTGAGGATGTCTTTGAAGTTCACCACATGACAATCGCAACCCTGATATGTCATGTGTGTTTACTGTTTACGGTCTCTTCTCCAGAATAAATTCACACAACATCTGGCTGCTCCTCTGTAATCGTATTACATGCGGTCTTTGGGGCTCTCACCTGCAGAACCTCCTCGGTGTCCTTGTCCTTGGCTTTGGCCTCTGCCGAGCCTTTGGCCGAATGCACCGGGCAATGCTTGGCCTGCTTCCTCTTGGCCCGCTCCGCTTGTGCGTTGGTGAAGTAGTTGACGGCAGCAAACTCGATGAGGGCGGAGAAGACAAAGGCGAAGCACACGGCGATGAACCAGTCCATGGCGGTGGCGTAGGAGACCTTGGGTAAGGAGTGGCGGGCGCTGATGCTGAGGGTGGTCATGGTCAGGACTGTGGTGATGCCTACAGAAGTTCATATTCACACCAAGGACACAGAAAATGAGGTATGAGTTCTGCAGATCAGTGAATAACTTTTAGTTATTGAAGCACACCTGACAGGAAATGTATTTAAATTGTTGCGGCTTAACTGCAATAGCAGAGTGTTAACACAGGATCATGTTTTAATATCTACTTTATTTAAAAACACAATTATCAGGTAAAAGACTAAATTTAAATAAAAGTGTTATTGTGTAATGCAAACCATTATGATTTAATATGGTTTCCTACACACCAAATGCATAAGGCACAGGATGAGTTCTGAACTACTGTAAAATGTGTTACACTCAAAGCACTCCAGGCTTCTAAGGATTGGTGGTGCTTGGGAAACTAAGACCACCAAGACTCACACAAATCACCACCATCAAGGCTAACTATGAGTCCAAATATGATATGAAATATGATGAAATATGAAACATATAGACTAAGGAATCAACCCTTACAACTAAGGATTAAGTCATAGCAATAGCTTTTGAGACCTTTGGTCAGTGGACCTGCGCATTTTTTTTTTTTTAATATGGTACTGTGATTTAAGATTAAGCTCCTTTGTGTGACATATTGAGTGTAAATTGTGCACCCCTCACTACTGAAACAGGCTTTATGATCCACCATAATCTGTGATTGTAGCAAGAAAAAACATCTGTCAATCATCCATCCTAGGTGTTATAGTTATTAGTTACAGTGATTAGTCTTAATCATTAGTTGGAATTGTGAGAGATTAGTTGTGCGATTCCTCCCAGTGGGCTCTGAAGGAGCGTGCATATTCCAATCAGACATGGTCCAATCTCTACAAGTGATGAATGGAATTAAAAAGAAAGAAAAGAAACACAGCAGATTGCATTATTCTAGTTCATTCTAATCAGCACTCTTACAGCAAACAACACTGTCTTGATAAGCCTTTCCAGGATTCCACAAACAAGTACTCTGTGCTGCTAAGGAAGCAGGACTAGAGTGCAAATATGAGCGGTGACACACTTTCCGGGCCTCTGTGATGGCGGGGAAGCGCGCGTGTCAGGTCCAGATCGTCCAGAGACGTAGGCAGCCAGCATCTCTGGTCTTGCCTGGACAGACTCTCTCTGACGGTACAGCTTGCGTTACATCACTGCATTCACCGGGAAGAGGCTCCGTCATGACAAATGTCCTCCTTCCAACAACTCAACTCAAGGGGCCTATGTACAGAGCCCATGTACCTCAGGGCCTAGTTTTATCACGAGTCATGCTTTGCTACGGCCTGTCTTAACAGTAACCCACCCAGACACATTGAGGGTACAGGGAGGAAGAGGACTGGGACAAAAAAGGAACAAATTCATTGTGCCCCCACACTGGCATGCATTCTCAGGCTCCTGCAGACACAGCCAAGAACAACGGCATTGTGGGAAATTATCCACACACTATTCACAATTCAAAATGTTTTGTGTTAGATCTTCCACATACACTGTGTGGTGGTGTTCATGCAGAAGTTTCTCCGCGCATTTTGAAGTGGCGTATGAGTAAAATTTGTACACACTTACACATTTCGAAGTAGTGTTCACATAGAATGGTACTTGTGTAGAATTATGGCCATACATTTTAAGGGTATGTTTTTTTCTGTAGAATGATCCAGTTACTCGCGCATATTGAGCTGAGGATTGTAAAGAAATCATTCCCACACATTTGGAAGGTATGTTTCTGTGGAATTACCCCCACACATTTTGCGATGGGGGTTTTGTACTGCGGTTTCTTACACCAGCAGAGGGAGCCTTATTCATTCTTAATTAAAATGTCTTCACATTACAAGAGCTCTTTTTTTCTCCCTTCCCTAAACCACAGACCTGCCACGATTTGATGAATGTGCCAAGCATTGAGTCACACACGTACAGGCCGCCAGCAATCTCTACAAACTTCACACACACACACACACACACACACACACACACACACACACACACACACACACATACACACACAAGACAAAAATGCTCACACAGATGCACTTTAAGACTTGCCAGCAACCAGAGTGCCTGTGACAATATTGCAAACACAATCTAAACATATATTTACAATCATAAACACATATGGGCACCCACATACACATACAAATACACAGACACACTCACATATTCTCTACATCTGCGGATTCTTAAAGCTGATATCAGGCGCTTGAGCTAAGGAGCAAATCAATGCTGCCTTAAAATAATGATGCATGCCGGCAAGTCATCACAGAGCTGTAGACCTACCCCCTTCCTCAGGCTAACAATGCACACAACTTAAATGCTCACACAAGCACACAAATACAGACACACACACACACACAACATGCCACACAACACGCGCACACAAACATTTTTTTTTTTAAATCCACACATACACAGACAGAAATACACATACATGCTCATACTTTCAGCAAGAGCGCACACACACACACACACACACACACACACACACACACACACACACCACACACACACACTCACACACACACACACACACACACACACAGAGAGAGAGAGGGAGAGAAACACACTCACTCACACACGCAAAGAAAAGCAATCAATAGATGTGAGCTGAGAGTTGGCTAGAGGGAAAGCAAGCGCCCAGTTCCAACACTGGCAACAGCAGCAGCAGCAGCAGGCTTGGATCAGACAGAGCTAAGGGCTCAGAGCACGCTCAGTAGCAAACAGACCCACAGACCCCATAACCCCCCCCCCCCCACACACACACACACACACCTCTCTCTCTCTCTCTCACACACACACACACACACCTCACACACACACACAGCCCAGTAGGGGTTATGGGGTTAAGGAGCAGCACAGGTCACACTAGGGATCATAACCCAGCGTGGACCAGTGGGGTCTGTGCCAGAGAATGCTGGGAGAGTGAATAAGAGGAGAAAGGGGCGGGGGGGGGGGTATGATCTCTCAGAGTCTCTAATGAGAATGATGACAGATGAACTCGCCACAGTGTTGACTGCTAAACCGAGGGGGCTGGACCCAACCTACTTGTGAGAAAATTCAATATAGCCATTTCTTTGTGTAAGAGCAGAGGAACTCACAGAACTCACAAAATCCTAACTATGCCAGATCACAGAATATCCGTGAAATGAAGATAACTGACAGAGCAGTCTCCTTTTTATTTTTATACCTAAGATACAGGAGCTAAGGGACAAACAGCTGCAGTTACTTTTTGGAGAAATCCATTATTTTCCCATGCATTTTGAAAAGAATGACATGTCACCTTTGGCAAATACAACAGGCCTCATAGGTTTTAACCTATGGTTGTAACAGTAACATTGTGATAACAAAGCACTTATCTAGTATGGCTAGTATGAAACCTATACATGCTTACTGTCTAAGTAAGCTTGCTAATCTCTGAGCAGTACATATGCGTATCATTTCTTCCTCAGCTTCCTCTGAAATGCAATATTCCAAAAAGTTGTGTTCTTCTTCCCTTGCAATTCTGACATTAGTGAGCTACAAATATATTCACTCAACGTGCCACAGCTGATTATAATTGGCGGAAACCAGTAATGCCCATGACACCTAAGTGTTATAATAATAATAATAAACAGTCTGCCACCTATTTTAAGTTCAGAGCAGAAGAGTGAGGGAGTGACACTGTCCATGTCAGATAATTGAACATCGTGAAGGAGATGAATACGCTCAAACAACAAACATGTAATCTCCAAACAGAAGAGAGATATACGTAAGGCAAGACACAGTGGCACCGAGCAAAGATAAAACGAATTTTTGGGCAGCAGAAAAAGCACAGTGAATCTGAATGTTCATTTCAAAAATGGCCAGTGTGATTGATTGCCTGCTTTAACTTATGAGTACACACACACTCACACACACACCAGTTCTTCAGTTTTTCTAAAACAGGAGGCTAGGTTTTAAAAGGCTCTGTGGAGAGGAGCGTTTAATGAGAAGCACCAGAACTGTGAAACGAGCGCCCGCTTCGCTCCTCTCCACTTCGATCCTCTCCGCTCTGCTCCTCTCCGCTCAGCCAGGCTTTCAAGCCCCTAGCGCTGGCATTGCGCAGCGCCTCTTCACTTTCCAAACCACACTTAGCATCTAGGACATGAATCCTTTGCCTCGGCACGTGGCCAAGGCACAGTGCGTATGAGCGGCCATTGGAAGGTGGGTCATTGTTACACTTTCCAGAGGAAAAAATCAGAGCGGGCTATTCTGAGCATTCTGTTGCCCCAGGTAAAGTCTAATATAGGGTGTGTTGAGCGTCGGTATGTATTTTTCTTTTGTTCTTACTGTAAGAGCTTATTGTGTGCTGGCTAGTATGTGAGCAAATGTTGGATCACTCAGTAAAAATTATGTTCTGGCTTACAAATACTTTAGCCGAATAAAAAGAACCCAGTCAATCGCAAGTGTACGCGTGCCTACTCAACAAAACCATTCATTTTCAAGTACATTTCAAGACATTAACCATGCAAAGCCTCTTGATGTACATTGCTTAACATACCAGGCATCAGTCTTTTACTCTTCAACCCCCCCCCCCCTCCCCACCCCCACCCCCCACCAAAAAAAAAAAACACACACACACACACTTTTCTCATCAAATCATTTGCATAAAAATGCCACCCCTAGCTCTAGCAGAATCACTGCAGTGTGGTGTGTGTCGGATTTGTGAGTAATACGCACCAAAGACGGTTCTCGCGGGAACAGATTCTTTATTTATCCAGAAGGACACTTGGGAGAGGATTACTGTCATTATGCAAGGGATGTACGTCTGAATCATGAAGTAGCCCATTTTCCTTCTCAAGTGGAAGTACACTGTCATCACTACATATTCACCTGGAGAGAGAGAGAAAGAGAGAGAGAGAGAGAGAGAAAGAGAGAGAGAGAGTTTCAGAGGGGGAGGCGGCTATAACGCATCTAACCTTTACTGACATAATAAAGCAGGATACTTGATACTTTTCTACACTTAATTTGTATTCATGATGTGTGTGTCAAATAGAGAATAATAGACCACTTCATTTGAAAACAGTGAAGTGTTCAGCAGAGTGATGCCTACAGACCCGGCACTGGCATTTTTCAATACTTGCATTTTTTTTTTTTAGAAATGTGCTAATTACCTGTGATTGATTTGACGGTTTCACTGGAAACACTCTGACCAATCAGGTCATACTGCACCAGACTAGATGACTCTGGGGGCACTACTACAGAATTCTCTGGTCCTTTTGTCCACGTGTAAATCATCTCTGTCTTTGGATATGCATCTGTCAGTCGAGAAGACAGAAAAATACTCAAGATCAACAAACGTGTCTCAAAGGAGTATACCATACAGAGAGGTTAGAAAGATGTGTGTGTGTGTGTATGTATGTGTGTGTGTGTGTGTGAGAGAGAGAGAGAGAGAGAGAGAAAGAGAGAGAGAGAGAGAGAGAGAGAGTTTGTGTGTGGGCATCTGCCTGTACCTATCTGTGTCTGTGTGTGTGTGTGTATGAAAGAGAGAGAGAGAGAATGTGTGTGTTTGTGTGTGTGTGTGTGTGTGAGAGAGAGAGAGAGAGTTTGAGTGTGTGCGTCTGCCTGTGCCTATCTGTGTTTGTGTGTGTGTGTGTGTGTGTGTGAGAGAGAGCAACACAGTGCAGAGTGCATTTTCTGTTAGACATACGCATATGTGTATACATATTCATGACCATGCATATATGTATATACTTTGCACAAAGATACCCGGTAATCTCTTTGTGAGTACACTCTATTGTAATGCCATCATTTTAAGCTAGAAGTGTAAGCCTTAAGATCATGGAGAATTATGACAGACAAGGAAAAGGGCATACAGGGAGTTTGGTGTGTGTGTGTGTGTGTGTGTGCGTGCGTGTGTGTGTGTGTGCGTGTGTGTGTGTGGCATTTGGTTGATTATTTGTGCAGTAATGCTTTTTTTCTGTTGACAGATGCCTCGGGAAAAAAAATAATCGCCCTGGTCACCACGGTGAACCGAATCAGGCATGGGTTACTCCATGGGTCAATGTGTCAATCACAACTTCTAAGCAATGCAAACGATCAGTGCCGCGCACAAGCTGGCCAAGTTTCTGCCTATTTTTAGTGGAGCCATAAAAAAATGTTCAATTAATAGAGGGCCCCAATGGCAATGCTATTCACAAGGGTATACTGCTATGCATCAAAAGACACTTCTCTTTCAGGAGAGGACTTAAACTAGCTTTACATGGAGAGACTGGTGGTGGTGGTGGTAAGGGGGGCTCTATGTATGTCAGATAGGTAATGTTCTGATGTGTGTGTGTATGTGTGTGTGTGTGTGTGTATGTGCGTCAGTTCTCTAAGGGCCTATCTATGGGGGCCATTCCCCTGAGGACCGTCCCGACAAGGAGAGGAGAGCAGCCGAGAACAGCGGGGAACAGAAGGAGGACAAAACTGCTGAGACAGAGCAAGAGCAAGATACCCACCCCACCAACTCAAGGGGAACAGAGAGAGAGGAACAGAGAGGGGGAGAGAGAGAGAGAGAGAGAGAGAGAGAGAGAGAGAGAGAGAGAGAGAGAGAGAGAGAGAGAGAGACGTGGACTGGAGGGTGTAGGAGGGAGGAGAGAGGAGAAAAAGGGAGGTGGGGGGAAAGTAAAGAAATGAATAAATAAATGAATAAATAAATAAATAAATAAATAGTGGGTCCCAGAAAAAAGGCCAAGAAGCAGAAGGAAACAAAGAGAAGTGAAGAGTAACAGAAAGAAAGAAAAATCAAAATACAGAAAAAATAGAGAGATAGGGAGTGAAACAGAGACAGAGACAGAGGGAGAGGTGAAGGAGAGAGCGAAAGAGAGAGAGAGAGAGAGAGAGAGTAAACAAGAGAGGATGAGAGAGGAAGGAAAGGAGGGAGGGATGGCTGGAGAGGAGTTGTGTAGCTGAGCTGGAATAGGTCTATGCTAACCCGGGGCGGGAGAAGAAAGATTTTGACCTTTGTAGTGCTGCAGGGGCCTGATGGCTTCCACGTCTGCCTCCCTATCCCCGGGCCACGAGCCGCACAGTGGGGACGGACACCCGGGTGGCCGCCACCACTATTATTACCACTCTAAAGCGAGATTAATCGCTCCGTAGCTCAAAATCAGAACTTTGTCCTCCTCAATGTCACTGTATTTACTGGAAATGTGAAAGGGAGGAAAAGAAGAGAAAGAGGAGGAAGAGGAGGCAGAAGAGTAGAGGGATGGGGGGAGTTTGGGGGAGGGGTGGAAATCGTCCCTACTGAGCTTCCCTTCCATCTCCAGGACAGATATTATCTCCAAATCACTCAGGCAGCGGTGATAAGAGGCACCATGTTCCACAGATTCCTTTTTTCGAGATTACTCTCTCTCTTTCTCTCTCTCTCTCTCTCTTTCTCTTTCTCCCCCTACCCCCTCTTACTATACCTCCTTTGCCTTTTTTCTGTATTTCCTTTTTTTGCTGACCGCTCTTGAGTATGGTGCTGATATTGTAGTTTTTTGTTCTGGTTTTGGTGTGAGATCTGATTTTGAGTTTGCATTTTGAGTTTGCATTTTGACTTTCGCAGGCAAAGCTATTGTTGTGGACCTTGCTCGTGGGATTGAAGAGTTCTGACGAAACACACGGCAGGAATGTTCTGATGTGTGTGTGTGTGTGTGTGTGTGTGTGTGTGTGTGTGCGTCAGTTCTCTAAGGGCCTATCTATGGGGGCTATTCCCCTGAGGATTGTCCCGACAAGGAGAACAGAGCAGCCGAGAACAAAAAAAAGGAAACACTTCGACATTCTCTCTCTCTTACACAGGGTAACCAGTCACAGATTAACTACATAATCCTGTCAAAATAATGTAACAGCAAAGAGGAGCCCATAATGTCTTCGGCGGTGACAACATGGGAATGTATATTGGAGATCACAGTCATTTAATTCTGGAAATCTTCTTTGCCTTTTTGTTTTGACAGAACTGGGTATCCTCTAAAACTGAATAGAACTGAGTTGTTTGTAGCAGCAGCGTGTTCTTGCTTATTCTGACAGCACTCTATGCAAATACACTAATAGAATGTCATGTGTCATGTTCCTCCTAATTTAACTCAAGCTGAATCACCACTTGTGGAAGCGAGAGACATGTCCCCTGTTTCAACACGTGCTGCAGTTTGTGACAGAAAAGCATAAGGAATTAATCATCATCTGTAAATTCTGTTGTATTCTTCAAAAAAAAAAAACACGGCACAATTTATAGTGTGCTGTGCGCTCACAAGTGGTGTGATAAGAAGTGTGACAGCAATCTAAATGATGTAATCAGTAGGTCAGTATAAGAACAGGCTTCATTTGGCTGAGTTAGCTTAGCTCACGTTACTGGTGGTGTGTAGTTACTTACAGCTTCCAAATTTGAGAGGACAGGAATGGCCATCCATTGGAAAATCCACCAGTTTCATTGGACATTCTGCAATGATCGTCAGCCTAAAACACACACATGCGCACACACACACACACACCGACACACACACACACACACACACACACACACACAGAGTGAAATCAACATCACAAGACAAGAACAATCTAAGTTGTATTTTGTTTGTGCATGATTTACTTGGTTCAGTATAATCATCCTCAAAGGCTAATCCAAAAAGTTGTTACCTCATTGTATAAAGGATGGTGCCATTCTTCATGATACGGAAAAGCTTGTTTGGAGCCGTCATGTTATGAGCCACGGATCTCTTCCCATTCCTGAAAAATGTATCTGGGGTCCACACTTTTGTCACCATGAGATTGTTAAGTCTCAAGATCTCAATGGGCCCCTCATATTTCAGCCTTCTGTCTACCCATGTTTGCCGAAAAAACACATCCATTGTGTACTCCTATCAATACAAAAAAGAAAAAATAATAAAAAAAAACACTGGACATTTCTCACTACATTTAATCTTTCGTCCGATTTTATTCCCAGTGCATATAAATCCTCGAAACGTAGGAAATAAGACCACAGACTGTAGTACTACTTTAGTAAATCTTCCAATAGTGTCCACTGCTATTAAGCCCCGGCCTCCTGAGGTTTTTTTTTGTTTTTGTTTTTGGGCTGGCTTGTTCACTAACCTACTTAGCATCATCTGTCTCATCATGATTACACCATTTGCTACCAACAAGCTACACAGAGTCTAAGATTACTGACAGGCATGCTTCTGTTCAGGTGGTGCCAGGCAAACAATTTTTAAATGACAAAGCTAAAGGGCCAAAACAAAGGTCTAAGAGACTAAAAAACAGAAATCTAATGTTTTCTTTATATTCCCTGCAGATAAATCCAGCTAAAAAGCAGACTAAGCTGAGGGCTGGTTTTAGCTGGTTTCAATGTCCAGTTTGACGGGCTGTGACAAGCTTATGTAATCAGTTCAAGTTTCACCAGCCTGGTTGAACATCTTAAGGTGTGTTTATTTGCAAAATTTTTGATGGTCTGCCTAGTTTGACAGTCTTAAACCAGCTAAAACCAGCTACCAGCACAAGCTAGTTTTATTTGGATTTTTTTTCTACAGGGTTATGTTTCTAACATCCCTGTCCATCATAGCCCCGCATTAACTCTCAAAATTCTGCTGCATCACTTACCATTTCAACATCAGACACAGGACCAAAGCTGGTGACATAAATATCTGTCTTGACCTCTGTCACTGGACCTGCAAAGGCATAGCATTGCTGTGAAAAAAAGCATTGCATTGAAACAACTGCACATGTACAGGTAACATTACAGAGGACCATCCTCTATGTGCCACAAGCCGTTACCAGCATTGCTCAAGGCCTCAATCTGTCTTCCATCATTTGTTTGAGCAAGGGCAGGTGTGAGTCTCCCAAGCTACTGACTGCGCCACTTGTGCAGCAGCAGGTCTTCTTTGAAATTCCCAGTAAAAGGGAGCTTTTAACACACTAAATATATAATTAAATAAAAACCCATTATATATGTGGCGGTGTCATGGGAAGAATGGATGGCATTCATTAGACATTTAATTAATGAGTGTGCTTGCTATTGTGAGTTACCCAGTGTGCCTTACTGTAGTTTCACCAATGTGCAAATGAACTCACATACAACACTCTTCTGGGTTGCTGGTATACAACCTGACCTCCTTACAGACAGTCAATTAAAATCCAAATGCCTGAGAAACATACTGTGGAGTACTTGAGATAATAGCACCATTTGTGTAATTGACACACCATAGACCTACAACCCACTTTTTCAGGGATATCCACAAAACCCAATCTGATATAAAACCATTGTCATAACAACACATAATGGTAAATAACTCTGATTGTTTACCGTGATCATGATATATTTACTGATTCACAAATTACAATTACTTAATCTCAAATGATGAAATGGTGTGCCTGCATGCAGTATTGACATCTGGATGTGTTGTATTTTCTAGAAGGCGTTTATATAATGGAGTGAAAAATAGTTAACGGGGTTCAGGATAAAAACCCCTTAGGGAATGTAAGCCGATCATTTATGCACACATCGAAGACAAATCGGAAAATGAAGGCACCCAGGGAGCAGTCGCTTGAAGGTGCCATGCTGTGAAAGCACAGGGAGCATCTAATACGATATGCAAATCATTTATTCGCATGCATACGAGAGATGAAGTTGAGATATTTCCTTTGCTAATATTTTAGAAAAGTGACTTGAGGTGGGGGCGGAGGTTGTGACTGCCCACACACTCACGCACATACCAGACCCCCCCACTCCCAACACACGCACACACGCACACACACAAACCAAAAAGAACATCTGCACTCTTCCTACTTACATTGTGCTTTAAGCGGCTTTTTTCATCACATTACATAACAAAACTCGCTTAAACGTTAGAAGGTGCTGGTGTAAGAGATTGTACTGAGTATCAAATCAAGCTGATATGGGAGGACGCAACTGTTACTTAGGGATTAAATCTTGAAAAAATCGCCTTTCAGTAAAAGAGTCTGAACTTAGTGCATTGATTAAAAAGCAAGAGTAGAGAAAATCATGTTAGCTCTATTTCCTCACCAAGAACAAACAACAGAAAGCGATTCATCCAATATTACTTCAGCAACACCTGAGTGAAACTCTTCGCTTAATCCGTATCCCCGCATCGGTTAAATTAAGTGCTGTTGCCAAAGTACGTACCCCCGAATCCAGGTCGAAGTCTGTTGTCGTAGCCATCCAGAAGGCGGTCTAAAATTCTTGTAAAATTCTCCGGATATAATTTATCATCCTTTTTTGGCTGGCCAGAGATTTTCTTTATACTGCAAAAAGAAAAACGGATCCATGTAATGTTATCAGAACGTGTTCGCATTTTTAAAGCTATTGTTCGTGATATGGATTTGATGGTAAATAATGTCGGCTCCTCGGGGACACTGAGTGTAGTTTACCCTTACCAACTTGTGACAGAGTGAAGGGTCTCAAAATACAAGGGGGCGAAAATATTTTTGAGTGATCCCTGAAAACTCACCAAGCAGTCACGAAGAGTAAGTACAAGAGAGTAGAAACGCAACTTGGGTACATCGCAGTCACCATCTCCTTCTTGGCAGAGACCATCTTTGCATGCCATACTTTAAGCTTCTTCACATTTCCCCACGCCAAATGTCCTGTCCCGAGAAAAGATTACAGCCGTGGGGTAGAGCGGTCGAACGGCGCGGCAGGAAACACCGGCATAACCACCTCTGCGCTCTGCTTCCATCGGCAGAGGAACCCGTGTCAGTTGAGCATCTGTTCACACACACACACACACACACACACACACCTCTTAGGTAGCTTGGCAAGTACATCCACACCAGAAACTCTCTTTTTGGAAAGATACGTAAAACGACATCCTTCAAATTTCAGTTTTCTGACAGATGAAAAAAGATGAACAGAGTCACTGAGTTGTTTTAGTACAGTGCGCGAGGTTACATGCCTATACTGGGTTGCGCGTCCCTTGCGCAACAGATCCAATAGTCACACTATCAGTGCAACAACAGGGGGAATAACCAGCGTGTGGGTTTGACGACGCGTTGTCTGTATACTACGCCAGAAGTGCTAAATCTTGGAGGGAGAAAGAGTGAGAGAGAGGGAGAGAGAGAGAGAGCGATTATACAACGCACTGTCTTAGGAGTGAATCAAACGTATTTCAAAGACACTGACCACACAGGAGGTAGGACAACTGATTATGATTCACTTTCCTGTTGTAGGGCAAACTTTGTTTACGCCTTACAAGACAGACATACACACAAATCTGCCCACATGCATTTGGATTCATATTCGGCCTTGCACATTAAATGTGGCTTACATTGAAACAATGGCGATTGTGAGAGATTTTACAAAACAGAAACACATTCAGTAGACCAGCTTCATTTGGGTCAACCATTGTTTAGAAATCCAACCAAACAAACACACATGGACACACACTCTCAGATACTCTTTCTCTACCCCAACCCCCCGCCCCACCACCTCCTTCTCTCTCTCTCTCACACACACACACACACACACACACACACACATACACACACATACACACACAGTATACAGTTTATTCTCAATCTCTCTCTTTCCCACACTCACTCACTCACTCACTCACTCAAGTACAGCAGGCCAAAGCCCACTGTAAAATAACTGGGGCAAGTCACATGCTGCCTCACAGATTTCTCAGCACCTGGGATGGGAACAAAGCCGTTTGGAGTGAGGGTGTGGGTTTGCTGCTCGGCCAAAAGGACGCACAGGGTGCAGCCAACCTCCATTGGAGTCGCAGTATGCTCTGCTCACAGGCTGTCAGACATGCCAGTTTGATTCGTGGGTCCAAAGCACCTATCCAAGGGGTTCCATACAATAGTAACAGCGGAGATACATAACTGAGAGCAGACTTCTTAATCCAATAAAATTTGCCATCTGTCGAATCCGTAATCTGAGGTAATACACAAAAATTTGCCAAACCCTTTGTGATGATTCCACTATGGTCAGTAAGTGCACAGAATCAGATCACGAAATATGTCCTTTAGAAATTAGTGTTTTTCTGGAATTAATGATAATCATGTAATAATTAAGCACAATTTGCATTGATCCCATAGGGACAAGTGTATAATGATATGCTTTTGCTCCTCTATATGAACAAGTATTGATCTTCTGCAGGCAGGTGACCATAACCATGTGACTTATAGTGCTTGACGGTAAGGTAATAGAACTACATAATGAAGTGAAAAACATACTCCTGTGCCTTTGTAATTTAATTTATTGTGGCGGTTTGAATTTGGTAGGATTAGAAAAAAGCATCAGTGATTTTGTAAAAGTAATTGGGTCATGGTTAGAGTTATGAGTTATGGATAAAAACTGGTGGTATTTGAGTCTATAGTAATCTGGGTTGCTGAAAACGTGTGTGCATGTTAAAATGATTTAATGGTTAAAATACATTTAACTCCAAGAAATTTAATTTAAGAATATTTATATGATACCTCAAGATGTTAGTTTATTCCAAATATTAAAACAACAGACATAACAGAGTATAACTGAGGTTAAATCTCAATAAAGTCAGACCCGTCAAGACCCGTCCCACTGAAACTCATTCATTCAATTCGATTTGCCGTCCATGGCCTATTTTATCATTTGCATCACTTGCAGATCATCAATAAAGTCTACCCTTTACATGATGCAAACAGGTATCTTGTCCAGGAAAGGGCGGGGGTGGGGAGGGGGGCAGAACTGGGCCCTCATGAAATTGCAGAATAATTATTCTTTTATTTCAAAATATGTGCATTTGTGGAAGAAATGTATAATTTTTGCGCTAAAGAAGTAATTTCTAGTTGTTTTTACCTTCATTGTCCTTGCACGTCAACCCCAGTTAGCTTCTTGACAGGCAAGTTGGCTATTCCAGTGGTAACACAGCTCTCTGGTTGACCCTTTGTTGAGGGTTAGCCTGTTACAAACCATTAAATTAAACACAAGTTATAGTCTAGACTGGGTAGAAGTAGCCTACTAATGATTCCCTTGGTCAGCTGAAATATGTTCTGAACTTTAATGACATCCTAGACGATTTTGCCACAACGAGTTCGTTGCATGGCATTTCCCATCTAAACATGTTACACCAGCCGTAGACTAAAAGGGAATGTTAAAATGTTAAAATAAAATGTTTGTTGATGTAAACAATGTTTTTAAAATGCCTTTCATTTACAGGAGGTTGGGGAGAGTATTTTGTTGGGGGCATTCAGAGTATTATACTGGGCCCGGCCAAGGCTGTCAGTGGCCCTGATTACCAGTGCCATAACTCAGAGAATTTTTAACAGCACTCTGCATAAAGATTTTGTGTGTGCGTCCCACTAGAGGTTTACAAGCTGTCAAAGTATCAACGAGCGTTGTTAGATATTAATGTTAGCTCAAGCAGTAACAGTTTTAAAAAAATGATTCACAACAACATTTTTGTAGTTTCTTTTTGTGATTACCTACCTGAATGTAGTGGGCTGAAATTTTAGACAAACAAGACATTATCCCATAAACGGTTCTACTTTCATGATCTTTTTTTTGTTTAGTAGGTATCCTTTGCAAACACTGACAAAAACACCACCCTCAACTCATAGCTAAGTTGATGTTAGCTATGAGTTGACGGTAGCTATCAAAATTGCTAACCAAACCCATGAATAGCTGAACTGCTGCTTTACACACATCACATTACATCTTCAGAACTTGTTGATATTGAAGTTAGTTTGTTACACACATGGAACACTTGTTTCTAATTATTTGACAGTCATTCTTTGCAAACACCACCCTCAGATATAGATGATCGCTAACCTAGGTTAGCATGCTAGCTATCGAAATCGCAGCAAACTCTCTACACACAGCCAGGCCATGTTCATCAACTAGAATGACTTTGTTTATGAACATAAAGTTATACAGTCAGCGACTTTTCATGATTAGATGTTTATTGTGATGGGTAATAATATTAATAACTTTATTGATAGAATATTATTAGTATGTCAGCAATGGAAATGCATTCTTTTTGCACATTTTTTCTCCTCCTCGTTCACAGATTCACTCTACTGATTCAAAATTTCCTTTCAAATAGCACTAGCCGTGTCCATCTAGGCACATGCCGGTGGCAACTTATGGTAGGCTACTCACTTTCCTATGGTACGCTCCACGATCTGAAAAGTCACATATGATGTTTTAGCCAATAGAGGGCCACAATAGGTTTGAAAGAGGCGTCTTTCATCCTGTTAAGATTTAATGTGCCATCAAAATTATTTTGGAAGTATTATTTTAATGAATTAAAAATATTTGGTGTTGCTTAAACTGACTAATGCTGTTAAGTGAATGAGTATGTGAGTGCTCACCTTGCTATTTGCAAGAGTGTGATGACACCTGTGACAAATTGTTCTATTAACAGCACTAAAGTCATGTTATAAACACGTTTACATAAACATACTCCTCCAGTATTTCATTTGCCAGGCTAGCGCCACCTAATGCTTCCACTCCATTTCTCATTTAACTCCACCACTGGTCAGGATGGTCAGTAATCACACACGTCTTTGGGCTGTGTGGGCCAATCAGAGCCAATTTGTGTGGGCCAATCAAGAGAATATAGAGAGGGGCGAAAGCTAACATAAAAACATGCATTTAAGTTTGTGTGTGTGTAAAGGCAGACATTGAGATTGGGCCCATCTCTACGAAAAAAAATCAGTTGGTTTCTAGAAACAGATCAGGCATTACCTTAGACTGGTCCACTTCCTGCCTTACTGGCTGAAGTTTCACTGGCTCCATTGAGAACTTTGTCTCTGTCTCCTAACCTCTTTCTCTTTTTTTGGTATCCCACAGGGATTAGTCTTGGGGTCCTTGCTATTCTCTTTATACTTGTTGCTACTGGTTCAGTTTATAAACAGTTTTGATACATACTTCTACAACTATTACAACTTCAGCTTACAATCAAACCCATGTGCAGGCTGTAGTAGTTCCTAGATGGTCTTGGAGAGGATGATAACCACTGATAAACCAGAGGTGTTAATCGTTGCTCCATGCAATGTTACTCCTTCCATTCAACAGACCCTTTCATCAACTGTGTGTTCAAACCCACAAAACTAAAGGAGTAACTTTTGTTAAATCTCTTTCCTTTGATTCTCATGAGAAACAGCTGACTAAAACCTGTACATTCTAACTGCATAATATGATTAAAATGGTTTCATACAGAGCTGGAGAGCTTTTACTTTTTTTTTTTCATTACAAACTGACTGCAGTGTAGTTTTTCATTTCCTTTTTTTATTTGTTTTATTTGACAAGCTGGTCCTCTCCCACCTACAATCAATTCATAAAGCTGGCACATGACTGGATAATGGAACACTGTATCGCATAATCTCATGTTTGTTGTTTGAGTGAATCCTTTTAGAAGGCAGCTGAAGACCCACTTGTTCAGACATCAATTTGTTATGCATCCACTGCACTGTATGTATTTTTTTGAGAGTGTGTGTTTTATTTAGTTTGATTGTGTATAGTGTACTACCTGTGTGTACCTGCACTTGAAATGTAAAGTGTGTTTGTTGGTGAAAAGCACTGCAAATATATTTACTTACATATAGTACATACTTACTTATACATACATACTTACTACTTAATTATGCTTTATTTCATTTGATTACAATTTTGAAAAAAAAAAGATAAATAAAGGACCTAGCAAAAAAATGGAAAATCATAAACTGTGGTAGTCATGTTCATTATTATAAATTGAATATCATCAATAAATCAGTGTTAACAGAGCTGAACATGTTTTCTGCAAAGTGTAAAGTGAAAAAAAACAAAACAAAAAACAAGCACTCCAATTTTTTATGCTGATAAACTGAGGCCCCGGTGACAGCAATGTTTTCGCATTGGACTGTTTAGAGACCATCACAGCGACATCAGAAAGGCATTAACCTCATTGTGTTCCCGCTCATGAAGGGGCGCTTTTTCTTTATTGGGCACGCGGGTGCTGATGGGAGTCCTTGCAGCGGGCTCGGCAAATGAGACTAATGACTCCGAACCGTGAGTCAAGCTGTCTAGTAATCAAATCCCAGCCAAGAAAAGAGCAGTTCAGAGGAACACAAAGAGAGGGAGAGAGAGAAAGAAAGAAGGCAACGGGAATTGATGGTGAGCAAAATGCCCAGCACTTACTGTATGTCTTATTTCCTTGTCCACTGTGCATTAGTATGACTGGGCTAATGCACTACCAGTGTGTACACTTAGAGCGAGTGTATGTTTGTGTGTGTGTGTGTGTACGCGCGCGTGCGTGTGTATGTGTGCGTGTGTATGTGTGTGAAGTTGTGCCTTTTCGTTCACAGTTTATTAACCGGACGAAAAAAAAAAAATCTCCAACAGCAAAATCCAGTTGTAAATCTGTATATTATGTTTAAAACTTAGATGGTTCCCTCATTACTATTTAGAGATGTCAGAAGAAAAGAAGTTTCCTGTTATATTCTTCAGCCTTTAAACTAGTTTAATGATAACACTCGCAAGGCTAATCGCTTGGGTATTCTAAGGAAAATCTGCCAAAAGAGGGAATTAATTCCGTTTTTATGGAACCACTTTGCAGATTTTAGTGCTTAGAGCTTGTCATACATTTCAGCAAATTTAAGCCAAGGAAATAGGGCATGGAGAATAGGGCTTGTTGCCGCTCCGCACCCGCTGGCGCCTGGGCAAAACTTTTCCAAAAAGCACCGCCACCGCTCTGCTCCGGCATCATAAAACTGGCCGAAGCATCTTCCTGTCAAGAAGTCAACAGAGCAGGCAAATGTATGCCAGAAGAGTGTGTGTGTGTGTGTGCGTGTGTGTGTATGTGTGTGTGCGTGCGTGTGAATGTGTGTGTGTGTGTGTGTGTGTGTGTGTGTGTGTGTGTTTAGTGGATCTTTTCCCCCTGCTCAGCAAAAAAGAGCCCCAGCAAAGTGTGGTGGCTACATCTGCTCCTGCTGGTGGGGGGTGAAGTCTGTGATGGCGATGACTAAGGAAGTGATGCAGGAACCTACTGTGATCATGTTTCCATGATACCCTCCAGTGTGAGCAATGAGACGAGAGAGATAGAGAGAATGAGAGATAAATTGGGGGGCGGGGGGGCAAAAAAGGGAAGGGGGAAAGAGGTATTTAGGGGAAAAAACAGAAGTCAGAGAGAAGTTAATTGGTAGCCTATATGGGATCTCTCCTGATGAAATGGGGCTTTGCGTGTTATTTTTCACACATAGAAGGCCTCAGTTCATGAGTAGAAAGTACATACTGAGCACAGTGACTCAAGTAAAACAGTGTTGTTTGTCCTTCAGTGTTCACTCCAGCATTTTCAAATCACCTCTTGTCAGTTTTGCGTTTTATGGTTTCCCCCTCTGCTTGGTGTTAGTATAAGAGACAGTGAGGGAACTCTAGGGAAATCTATATAGTAAAAAAAATTGAACTTTGTTTATATCAACTTTGTTGTCATTAACATTTCCTGAATTAAATTATTTTTTATATGGTTAGATTCTTTAACATTCTATTTCATTCACAACCCAACTCCGCTACGTTAAGATAACATATGGAATGTTAAAACCAGGGTTGATCTGTCAGACAAGATCCCACTGTGTAGGTTGTGTGTTAGCTGTGTATGATTGGCTGTGTGTTCATCAGTCTGCCCTTAAAGCAGCATCTCCTGTGGAGATGAGAGAAGGATAATATATATTTCATAAAACACTCATCTACCCATCATACCGTGTATGGAAAGAGCTTGTAGTCTCCTGCTCAAGTTTTCAGTCAGCTTGTCTGTCCATGGTTAACCAACTATGGAATAGAGAATTGTTTCTGTGCACCTTGACGCTTTGACTGAGAGTGTTGGCAGCAGGAGGAGTGGGATGCTGGCTGACTGTCTCTCCTTTCACTGTTGCTTGTTTCAGTGGGATCGATCAACACATGTGCTCGGCACACAGACAACCCCCCATCCCTGCATTTTGGCGAGATGAATGTTTTCATGGCAGACTTGGGGCAGAGAGAGAGAGAGAGAGAGAGAGAGAGAGAGAGAGAGAGAGAGAAGCAGCACGAAGAAGACAGAAACCTCTCTTCTCACTCTTGCACACCCCATTAGCTCCAGGGCGAATGTTTTCCCAGCTATCCGAAACGCCTTCCCTGGATCTCCCACGGGTGGCCGGGTCCGGGGACGCGCATGAAATCATCACTCCAAATGGCCTATAAAAGAGTGAATGCCTCATTTCCGCCCCTTGTTTAAGAAATAAATACCTGCCGCCTACGTACCGAGTGCCGCTGCACAGGCGAAATGCATATGCATGTTAACACATGCTGCACAGCACAGACTGACTTCACAAGATACCCCAAAACAGCACAAACATGGCAGAGAAAGAAGGCCTGGTATAGGACGGCCCTGTCTGCCACTGCATGTTCACCTAATATGTCTGCATCTTGCTTTCACGTCACTCTCCCCGTTACACATTGACTATTAGCTGGGTGTGACACTGCACAGGATTCTGACTCTCTTGACTAGATCAGCGGTAGGGGGGCTTGTATGGGCTTGTATGGGCTATGTAGGGAGTACACTGAGGCCCTTTCCTAGTGAGATGAAAAAAAAAAAGTCTTAACATCAAATAGCATGTAAGCGGCGAGGGCTTTTCATCATGACAGTTTACTGAAAGGGTAGCAGTCTGGGGTAATGATGAATCTAAGCTGTGATCGAGAGACATCAATATAAAGCACACTATACATTGCCAGAAATAGCTGATGTGTCAGATCTTCTGTGTGACACAACAAACATGATTAAGGGAGGGTTTTGGTCTAAGGTTTTGTGTGTAATGTCTCATTGGTTGCTGTTGACTTCTGGTTAAGTAACACCTCATAGACTTACTCTGTGAGCTTGAAGTCAGTATCAGTATTAAGTCGGATCTGTTATGGCGTTACACTAGTTGATTCCTGACAATGTTACAAGCTGATGTAACCATGGTGATTTCTAAGCTTCCCTTACAAGTATACATGCCACAGTAGCATAGGCTACATATTGCGTGGACCTATACCATTTCTGTTCTTTCTTAGAGCAGGTCAGCGTTGTTTACTTATTTTTTAAAAAAGCCAGCCGTTTCCTAGGGCATCAGAGGTTATGTTTGCAGCCCCTTTGCATAAGCTTCTCAGCAGTCTTATGGTTTGAATATTAATGAATATTAATGAATTAAAATGCCATATTTGTTGTCTATAAGTTTACATATGCATAAGTATGCATGACATTTTTTTTTTTTTACAGGAGATTGTAGTGTGTGAAAATGTGGTGCAGTGGCTGAGAGCGCATCAGATTTCAGCACCAAGGCCAGTGAATGGTAATGCCACAGGGCCTCTTACAACAAACCAGCGGCCCAAACACTTTCACCACATTTCACAGGATACAAGGGAGTAGGTTTTTGGCCGGACAAACATGCTTTGGAAGTGAAGTGACTCATGAGGTATTTTAGGAATATCAATACAAATATGAAAACTGGACATTTACCTTTGCTTTCACCATAAAAGTACATAGAGACATGACATTAAGACCATAACAGCCAACAGGCTCTCCATTTCATGTAAAGAGATTCGAATGTATATATCAATTACAAAATTGAATAATTTACCAAATGAATTAATTAATAGTTAAGATTTTCTTGCTGTGGAGAAACCTGCATCACCCTTTGTCACTAGGTGCTAGTCCCAGTGTTATTTATGGCCTTGACTTCTTAGTAACTGTTTTGATATGTATTGGAGAAAATGATAACAGATACTATGTGAAGCAGAATGGAATTGTTTTGTGAATTACTGTAGACTGGTGGCTTTTGTCATCTCTGAAAAAAGATTAGATAAGGGGAAAGGAATAGACTTTCTTGTATTTCTGTAATGCAAACGTGATGTGACAGTGATTCAGTCATCATCACTCTGTTTCCAAAAAGACGCTCACAAGGTTCAGGGTGCTCAGCTGAATCCCATCAGCAGCTAAAGACATTTGTTTTTAGATGCAGACATCGGCTTTTCAACACGAGACACCTCACTCCAGCACTTGTGATCACCACGTTGCAGATGTCGCTGCCTCAGGGACTGTGCAAAAAAAAAAAAAAATTCCTCTCATCTGAGTCACAGTCTGGAAAGTCAAAAATAATGCACTACATTTTCTAACTACTGGAAAAATGTGTTTGAGCAAACTGAGCTTATGAAAAAAACATGTCAAATATCAACAGTGCTTGTGTCCTGTAAATTTACTGTAACATAACAAGTGACTGGTCCTGGAGTTGTTTCCTTACAGTAAGGAACTGCCTGCTTTGCTTGAGCTTGGAAGCTAGCAAGCTTCCCCAGGGGTGGATCCATGGCCTGGATGTTGGTGTCTCTTTTTTTATAGGCAGAATGGAGCGCAGTATAAATAGGGCTGCCAGAAATAAGGCGGAGGCTCGGAGGAAGCTCTCCTGAGATGGCCGGATGGATGGATGGCCACCCTCCCGCGTTCCGGCCACCACACTTCCAAACGGATGGAAACCCATGTTTTTCTCAGGATGTGGGAAGAGTGTGTGATTGCACACTGAGAATTAATTCATTCAGCATCTGTTTGGACATGCTGTAACTAATGAGGACAGGAAATACAGCAAACTGGTGGAGCAGCAACTGGCATTATATGGACCAGAGAGCACATACGCAAAGAGTTACTGATTATATGGGGAAAAAATGGCTTTCTTGTACTTAGTCTTTTCTATAGATTCAGATGATGGAGAAATGCTATTTCTGGCTGAGTTGAGTGACTGAGTGATTGAGCTTGTGCTGTGAGATACTGCTGTTGATGGCTCTTTTGCCAACTCAATATGTTAAATCAGCTGCAAATGAGCCCGTATCGGCCGAGCTGTACATACCACTCAAATTTAGGCCAAAGATACACATTGATGGGCCTGACTATCAGAGGCCCAACCATCATCCCTTGTGCATACTCTATTAGACAGCTGCCCTCAAGGGACAAATTAACTTCTCTTCTTAGAACTTAGCTGTGTGACAATGAATTTGTCAATTGGGGGGAGAGGCACAGCGCAGTCAGCAAAGGTGTTCATCCTTCAACATCTCACCTCTTCTCCGTCATTTCCTCGCATCTACTGTCCTAAACTATCCTTAAAGAAGAATTTGTCAGTTGAAGGTGATTAAATAGTGAGGTTCTGTAAGCACAAAATGACATGCAGGCATGAATGACCTCATCAATACTGCGTGTCACGCTGGAAAGCTATTATGTTTATTTATGATGAACAAGGTCTCACTGACATACAATGCATGGTGATATGAGCTTACAGTCGACAAATCAATTGTTCCTACCTCATGTAATACATGTCATTTCCTCAACAGGAAGAATTTTTCATCTAAAAGCCTTGTCAGCATAACTGTGTTACAAATTTTATGGGATTTTTGCGTGTGAAATTGTTGGTTGAGATATGCAAATGGCCCAGTCAGTTTTGATGAGATTGCTCAATTCGTTTTGCTCATAATATTGTGGTATTTTTGTGTTTTGATGTCATTTGCATGCAAAGCACATTATTTTAATGAAGACTTAAGTGGACGCAATGTTTTGTGTGTGTGTGTGTGTGTGTGTGTGTGTATATATATATATAGGAGGGAGAGAGCGAGAGAGAGTGAGAGAGAGAGGGAAGGAGAGAGAGAGAGAAAGAGAAAGCATGTGTGTGTGTGTGTGTGTGTGTGTGTGAGTTCTTGTGACAGCAGAACCATTTCCGCTTGATTGTTTTTCCCTGTGGGGTGGATTTTATATGTGTGTTAATCGAGATGGAGAAGGGTGGCACCTCTCGACTGAAGTCGTCTCTTCACATTGACATCACTTCTTCATCACTCTCTCGTAGAGATGCCAGTGGATGCTCTCACACCAGTTTTAACCAGCCATGAATCTTACTGCCTGCATATGTTGCATCTGATCCAACTGGGCATCTGCTGTGACAAATCCACAAACATTACACAAGCACTGAGAGATCTCTGGCTTTACAAAAAAGGTTAGCGTTCAAATTTATGAATGATTAGATGAGATGACTTTCAATTACTAATAAAATGAAGTGTTCATTAATCCGTGTAACATATAGAGAAATAAAACTGAATGATCTTGAGTAGTAAAATAGGAAAAAAGTAGTTGTTTTTCCCCTCAGAGCACAAAGGCCATGTTTTAATCTCTGTCAGTCATGTGTGTGTGTGTGTGTGTGTGTGTGTGTGTGTGTGTGTAAGAGTGTGTTAGATGGAGTGAACAGCTCTGTCCGCTCTGTCAAAACACAGCAGAACACAGAACACAGAATCACAGTCTACGGTGTAGGCTACCTGATGCGCAAACCTCCATGTACCTAATACCTAATACCTAAAACCACTCTCTCTTTCTCATGCCTCAATCTGTCTTTCTCTTCCATTCTCTCTTTCTCACCTCTCTGTCTTGCTCCCATGTCTTTCTCACGTTCTCTCTTTCTCCCACCTCTCCCACCCTTTCTCTCTCTCCCACCATTTCTCTCTCTCTCTCTCTCTTTCTCTCTATGTCCGTCTCTCACCGGCTGTCCGGCCAGCAGGACCAGATGAGTGCAGATAATTACATGCCGGCTGTGAGGTGCAGAGGACACCTTCAGGGGAGGGGGGAGGGGGCAGAAGGGAGGAGAAGGGGAGATGGCATTGGATGAGGGGGTTGGGTGGGGGCAGGATGGGTGGGCATGGGGGGGCGATGGACAAAGGGTTGGCAAGGTGATGGGTCCCCCCACTGCTGGCAAAAGTCTAGGGCCATTTCTCATTCCGAAGGTCTGCACAACAAATCCCAGCAACACAACATTGCCTCCCTTGGTCAACATCAACCTTATGAGCAAATGAAAGTGACTTAGGAAGTCAAATGCTGCATAAACTTTCACATATTTTGGGAATTTCAGCATGAGTGCTGTAAGCCACATGTCTATAGCACGCTTTGAGAAAGATCAGTAAATCCTATTCATTGTCAAAACCAAAGCCATTGCAGAGCTGCACAGTACAGCCAGTCCAGTGTATAGCCTAATTTAAGACTCGTCTATTTTTCTTTAAAAACATGCATGTACTGAAAAGCAGGACATGAAGGTATCCCTGTGGAGAAGGCTGACTATCAGGAGACTTCCCTTCCATCCTCTGTCCCTTGAGTCTCACAGCATTGTTCTCATGTGGGACTAAATTTGCATGGATACTGGTCCCCCCAAAGGCATCCAGGGACTACTTTGCATCTGATTGGGGGACTAGATGGGAATCCTCTCAAAACACGTAGTGCCTACAGGATTCCTTTAAAAAAAAAAAAAAGAAAAAAGAAAATTTCAGAAATGATGGCCCTATTATCACCACAGAGCAGAGGAAGTGCTGTGCTGTGACCTGGGAAAGTCCCCAGGACTACGCTGCAGCCCGATAATTTCAAAACTTCCAGCCCAACCCATTCATTCACCTCTTAAGTCCAGAGCCCTGCCATTGGGAGAGTGGAGCGACCAAGCCACTGCAAGGGCACAGACCTGCCAGACACGAGACCCTTCAAAGCCGTGGGTCTTATCGCTGCGCCAAAGGAGGGTGTCATGTGATTGAATCTGTGCCTACGCCGCACAGTCACTTTATTTTTAGACCAAGGTGAAACAGAACATTTTCTTCACTCAATTGTGTCCAAATTAAGTTCTAAGCACCCCTCCCTTCATAATAAGTCTCTATGGCAATTAATCTTTCGCAGATGTGTTAATTGTTGCCTTTTGGGGGAAAAAAAGAAATGATTTGCAGCACTTCATCATTCATCTGGTGCAAAGTGAGACGGCTGCAGATTGTGGCAAGGACTTTTATTGACAAAGATGCCAAGTCACTCAGCTAATCTTGCAGAAATGATAAAACACTTGTTGACATACTGAGTGTTAGCTCAGTGCTTTGAGAATTATTGCGTGAAGAACGTTATAAATAGACAGATGTCAGTGTAAATCAAAGATAGCTCTAAGTAAGAGAGAAGCCGATGAATTGCTTCCAAAGAACTGGACATCCATCAGAGGATTTTAGCTGTGCCAACTCATTGCAGCAAGTAGATATTCACGACCAGGGCTGTATGTTAAGGGTAAACTGATTAAAATGTGTCTGGCCAACCTCAGAAGGAGAGGGACTGAAATAACCTCAGAGAGCCCCACTGAAATATTGGGGGATTTATTCATTTCTCTCTGTGCTCTCTTTGCTCTCACACCCCCCCACCCCCCTGCTCGGTCTTGCTTGTCATGTCTTTGCTTACTCTGTCTCCTCCACTGTCTCTCACTCCTCCCATTCTCTCTCTCTGTCACACACTCACACACACACTCGCACACACACTAACAGAGAGAGGGTCCAGGCAGTTCTTGAATTAACACTAGAAATTTGGTAATTATTCAGCGCTAGGCTAACATTTAGCATGGTTCTGTGAGCTATATTGGGATTACTTGGGGGAAAAAAAAGAATCTATTCACCACGCAAATTGAAAAAATCTTTTTAAATATTTTAAGATGGATTATGCAATTACAGTTTAAAAACGGTAATCATCTCCTCTAAACAATTTGCATTCACTGTATATAGAAGCAAAAATACATTTACTGTCAGCATGCCTGCAGAAATACAGACAGAGAAAAATCAGAGCTGTTCAAAGTGTAGAAATGCTAAATCTGCGCATGAAAAAAAGAATGTCATGGTGCTATACATTATTGAATATTATATACATTGCTATACATTATATTCAAGGATTCTTTTTTTTTTCAAGAAGGCACTGCAAAGGCAGAGCACAATGATATGGTGCTAGTGAGTGGCTGCATGCTGTGATCTGGAGAAGACTCATAGACCACACTCTCCGCTGCCAAAGGGCTAACAGGATGGAACAGTGAAGATAGTGTTTGGCCCCTCCATCTCTCTCTCTATTTTTCTTCTCACAATACAGACAGAGAGCAACGCGATGATAATGACTGCCGTGATCAATGCCCCATTGACTAACCTGCAGGCTTATTATATGCCACAGGAGCTTTATGGCTCTCACTCAGCCTCTCTTTATCCTTTTCTTCTCAGATGACATAGAAACATTTTATATTGATCAACTCCCCTGGGAAAAATATGGCCAAGAGGTTACTACAAGAAACAAAGTTGCTTATTGGATATTTTTAGCCCATCTCAAAACAGAATATCTAGCAACTTGACTTGAATGTCTGTGTGCCTGTGTGTGTGTGTGTGTGTATATGTGTGTGTGTGTGTGTGTGTGTGTGTGTGTGTGTGTGTGTGTGTGTGGTGTGTGTGTGTGTGTGTGTGTGTGTTTGTGGAGGGAGGGGGTTCCTGCTTTGTGAGACACAAGATCTCAGAACAATGAACAATGGGAACTGTTCTGAACCCAAACCAGGACAATTTCAACAGGCCCAGCAATATGTCATCTGTCGTTGGGAGCAATTTTCTTTTCATGGAGGGAGGGCTTACCGTATGTCAGGCATGTCCAAACAATGCGATAAGTCCAGGGGAAGTCAAAGACAGAATACGAACATTTTCATTTATCCCTCTCCGAGGTATTTGAATTCATGTGCACTATAAAATAATATAAAAATCCCTAGACTCCCTTCGTCAGCTTCCCTCTTTCCCAGTTAATCCACCATAAAGAATAGAAGGACCGATAAGGATTTCAACAAAGCTCCCCCCCCCCCTAAACTCGTGTATGGAGCAGAGGACAATAATTGAATATGGAGTTAAAAGCACGGCGAATAAGCTTTCTGAATCGTGTTTTTAAATGCTCTCTGGCTTATCTGCTGTCTTCTGAGGGGCTGGTTATTAAATTCTTGGAATGGGAGAGTTTACAGTGAATGACCTGTGTGTATATATGTGTGTGTGTGTGTGTGTGTATGTGTGTGTGTGTGTGTGTGTGTGTGTGAGTGTGTGTTTAAGCCATGAGTGAGAGAGAGTGAGAGAGTGATGAAGAGAGAGTGAGAGAGAATTCATGACAAGGAGGTCAAATCTGACTCAGAAACAGGTATAAACTGTGATATTTAAATTCTCTCCTTCACCTTAACGGAAACAGACTCTTCTTTGCCTTCGATGACAGCAGGGACAAAGTGCAAATCATTGAACCATGACTTATGTGTTTTTTTTTTCCTTTCTTCCTTTTGAGCGTTAAACTGTACTGCTGATCAGTCAGAACACCCTCAACCCCCACCCCCTGCCCCCACCCCTACACACACACACACACACACACAACACAAACACACACACACACACACACACACACACACACACACACACACACACACTCTCTCTCCTCAATACTGCACTGAGATACAACGCCTCCTCTCTCAACTGGCAACCGGTCCTGCAACATCCCCGACTCCAGGCCTGACTATAGCCACGCTTGGGCCGGGTCTGCTTGGCAGTTAGCTGCTAGGAGTGCTCAGCAGGAGCCATTCCCATCTCGGCCCATTTTGAAATCCCAGCAGCTCTCGGAACCTGACAGCAATGCCAGGCTTGTTATTAGCTTCCACAGGCTCCTTCTCTCCTTTCTCCTTCCTTCCTTCCTTCCTTCCTTCCCTCCTTCCCATCCATCCATCCAGCAGCATGTATTTTTCTATTTCTTTCTCCTTTCTCCTCTGTTCTCTTCTCTCCTTCCTTCCAACCTGTGTGCACATCCAAATGTTTCAGGAGTGCAGTGTGCTCTTCCTTTAATCCTTTGCCCCCAAATGTAACCTTCCATACATCGGCACAGAGAATCCCAACTCCTTCTTGTGTGTGTGTGTGTGTGTGTGTTTGTGTGTGTGTGTGTGTGTGTGTGAGCACTCTCCTCAGAGGGTTGTGCGACCTGTGGATGTTAAAATTGCTCATGTGTGTGAGTGTGTGGGCTGCCATGGTGCTTTAAGATGCACGAGGCCACGGCGAGCAGCGGTGGGAGGTGATATATCTGTCTCTGGGCGTTCGGCACGGTGCTCTCCTAGCAGGAGGAGTGGGTTTCTCAAATGAGCTGAAACATGACTGCCTCCCTCCCTCCCTCTCTCTCTCTCTCTCTCTCTCTCTCTCCCTCTCCTTCAATCTCCATCATTTTCTCTCTCCTCTCTTTCAGTTGAAACACGACTGTTTTCCTCCCTCTCTCTAATTTTCTCCATCCCTCTTTCTTTCAGCTGAAACATGACTGCCTCTGTCTCTCCCTCCATCTTTCTTTCAGTCTTATTATCTCTCTCAGCTGAAATAACAGCTTCACTCCTTCTCTCCCTCTTCTCTCCATCTCTTTCTCTCTTTCAGCTGAACCATGATTGCCTCTCTCCCTATCTCTCTTTCTCCCTCTATCTCCATCTCTTTCACTAATTTTTCTCTCTTCCAGCTAAAGTATGACTGTCACACTTGCTTTCTTTCCCTCTATCTCTTTCTCATTGTGTTCATCTCTCTCTCTCTCTCCCCCTTGTTTCATCTACCTCATTTCTCTTTATCTCAATATCTCTGTGTCTCTCTGTGCTTCTTTCCTTGGTCATTTTTCTCTCTCTCATTTCTCTACTGTGCTCTCTCTTTCCCCTGGTCTATTTGTGAACTTCTCTGTCTCTCAAACAGGGCTGTAGTCATACTCTGGCAAATAGTTGGTCTGATCTCCTATTTCTGTTCTATGCAGCGGTTAGACACTAATGTTGGCCTGTGACCCTTTTGAAAGCTAAACCAATACTTGCACGATGAATCATTTACATAATGCAGATTCTTATAATGTACGCACTGTACCATTGCCACCTGCTGGATACACGTACACACACACACACACACACACACACACACACACACGCAATGAACTGACTGATGCTTTCATCGACATTGTGCGATAAATAGCCTCTTCTCATAAGGAGCAGACACTTGATACTATGAGGGAAAGACTTGATATTGTAAGGATGCAAGTCACTGATATTAGTTCTTGCTGTGTTTATATTTCAGATAAGTTATGTTCTGTCAGGCCATAGATATGAAGTTGTAGTCATGAAGTTGACGACAGGTTGGATCAGGGTTGAAATGATGACAGGTTTATTGGAGATGGTAAAAATAGCAGATACAGCAGAAAACTGAGCTGAGAAGCCCAGCTAAAGTACCTGTTGTAGGATGCACACATGCTGTGCAATGTATATAACCTCTGTCCTCCTCGACCCTTCTCAGTGCAGTTACCCCGAGAATAAGCAAGTAGAGTATACTAACTCAAGCCACAATTAAGTCAAGTTGCAGATTCCCCCAGATGTGCCAGAATTGGCTCCTTACCAAACAAGAGCTAACCGAAGGCTGCTGTATGTGAGACACAAGGTGCCAGCCAGGCCCAGGGGCCCACACAAATATTCCGCCCCTTCTGGTATAACTCCTCTACAGTGATAATAATGTGTAGATTCTGGAAAGGTTGACACAACTGATACAGGGGGAAAAAATGAACTTCGCGGTTGTTTAGTTTAAGGACATACGGCAGCTAAAGGGGTCTTAGCGTAAAGGTTTTCTATTTGGAAGGTGTTTTGAGACTTGCTTTCTTACAGTTCCCTACAGCCTCACAAAAGTTATTCTGGGCACAACCTGTCTTATGCCAGGCAAGCAGCCTCCGCGGAGCAGCGGTGATCTGGCGTCTCCCGGGTTTCTCTGGTGTCACAGCGACGAGCCCTTGCCTGTCAAAACAACACAAGGGGCGTCTCTCAGGCAAATGGTCCCCACAGACCGTGACTTCTGTCTCTGCTTAAGAGGGGATTAATGCGCCTGTGAAGGGGCCGTGACAGAGGGGTGTAACGGAGGACTGTGAAAGGGCTGCAAAAAGAGTTTTTCATCTGCTTAGGGCATGCGGTCTCGGGACACACAAATACACACACACACACACACACACCACACACACACACACACACACACACACACACACACACACTCACTCACACACACACATACACACACAGGGTGGGAAGGCTGAAAATGTACTTTTACTGGGTCAAATCATTTGAGCAAGTTGACACAGTAGCACTCCAGGCTATCTGCACAGAAGTCACATTCAAACACTGACCTTATCACATCATAGACACCTCATGGCCCAGGGCTTGATCTCATTATGATGGACAGCCTATGAAGAACCATGAGCTTTATTTGAGCAACAACATGCTCAGTTTTGTCTCTGTCCACTGGCGTATCTAGGGATGAGGGAGAGGTCCCTGTGAGGAATGACAGGCACTACCTCCACAACCCTCCAATCATCAGTGTGACCTTGAAGCGCGAGGACACTTCCTATGGCTCACGGTACGTTTCAGCATAAGTGTCTATCCCTGCAGAACGAGTGGCTGATTGCAGCCGCAGGGTTGTCACGCTCAGTCCATTAACCCGACATACAGGGAGGGACTTGTTGTTATTTTGTTGTAATTTTTTCGCTTTCCTTTCACTGCGATCATAACAATGAAATGCCCTCACTGACTTTACACGTTGCCCAGTTTGTCACACAAGGCAGAAACAAGCCTTGTTTTTCTTCATAAAAACAGACAAAGCAATTTCATCCTCAACATTCATGGTGACCCTTTGAGGATATCGCTTGAAAATCTTACAGTGCATAACAAATGCATAAAACATCAAATATATATATATATATATATAGGTACATATATATAGGGGTATATGTGTTGATCACTTAGATTAGATTGCACGACTAGACTGATGGTTCATTTGCAGAAGGCAGTATGGCATTGACCTGCATTTGGAGAAATCTAGGCTCCCAGCGCCCCTGGGATGCTTGGGCATAGTCCGCTCGGCTCTTTGCGTCATTAACAAAAAGAGGCTCATCAGCTTTACCCCTAAGACAGCTCCCTCAGTGGAGGCAAACCTTGAAAACAATCTGGGGAGAGCGCTCCTATCTGTGACTGGGCCCTGGGGTGATGGAGAATGTCATACCAGAGCACAAAGCAATATTGCTAGAAAATCATAATAAAAAAAAGTCTGGTAAAGGCTTTTGGGTCCACTGGGTTATTTGAAGAATTGTTTTATAAGCAATTCAACTATAAAAAAAACAAATCTCCATGGACCAGAATTTGTAACCACTTTACAAAAGGACACAGAGGACAATGGATATGAAAACTGCTCTCACTCTCACTCTCTCTCACACACACCCATGAGTATTAAATAAAATCACAAACAATTAAAACAGCTCCCCTCAAATGTTGTAAGCCCGCGTCAGAGAGTGCAAGGTGAGCATTTAGATTAGGGGAGATGGCGCCGCAGTGGGTGTCGGGAAAGGATTTAGTGCACCTTGGATTATTGGAGTTTCCCGCAGCTCCTGGGAAACGCTCTGATTAGAAGCCATGTTAAATGACCTATATACACAGGAAACGCTGTCTGTCTTTGAAGGCTCTGTGTGTTCTGGCTTACTCGGCGCCGCGCTAAAATTGAACTTCACATGCTACCACAGGGGGCCTCCGCCTCGGCCCAACCCAGTCGCAGACCGCCCGTATTAAACCATGTCATTTCCCGCTTTACCATGGAAAAGCCTCAAGCAAGAGGAATTACACAATATGAGGTTTCAATTACTTCATTATCATTATCAGTTTTACAGGCGTCATGTGAGGACAATAGAGGCTAATAAAGTGGGAATTATTTATTTGATTGCAAATTTTAGAATTAATCATTTGTCATAGCTGTTTTAAACAGAGTGAATGAGAAAATGCAAATGCCACAGCTTCTCTTCAAAAGCAGGGGACATATATTTCCTGGTTGCTTCTGCACGCATATGTCAAAACTGATTGTATCCACATCGACAGTATGCTAATTTAAATGTGCTAGCACACAGTCAGAAAAAAGGCTGTGCTTAAGCAAAGGACTCTGCATAATGTAAGTCAACATTTGAGTTAGTATTTTCGCCACAAGTGAGTTCTCTGTTGCATTCCCCTGCTATGTATGGTGAAAGCCCACAATGCTCATGTTGTAAGGTGATTTTAGAGGAGAAATGTTAATGATTCTCTTCAGAGGCAGATGGAAATTTGTTTGTGTGATATCTTCAAAGAGCTTTGTCCTAGCCTGAGGGGAAAGCAGAGAGAGAGAGAGAAAGAGAAAGATCCAGAAGTAACGCTCGCTGTGGGGAGACCAGCACACAGGCTCTTTGATAACAGATTTGCTCATATTTTTAGGGATGGTGATGATAGAGTCTCAGTGTGGCTACACTCATTTGCTAAAATGCCCAGTTCTCCTTCATAGGTTAAGCACCACTGGTCTCTCCCTCACATGACAAAAGATACACTCTTTCACGCTCATTCAAATAATACATTGAACTCATTCTTTATGCATTCACTCAGACCTCAAACAATTCACAGTCTTCAGGATTTGCATGTTCTTTCCCGGTTATTCTGCAATAGGTTTTCTCTCTCTCTCTCTCTCTCTCTTCTTTCGTTGGGGGTAAGGATAGGGGGAAAGGGGTGGGTTTGACAGCTTAATTTAGCTGTAATATCCCTGCGGTCTCCACTGGAGGTGACTTCACAAATCTTTGAAAAGCAGGGGAAAAGGGTATGGGCAAAGTACACCCGAGGGTCGCCGATGTGGAGGATGAATTAGGCTGGTGCTAATGAGTGCCTCTCCTCGCTGTGTGGGCTAAGGGACTCACAACACACACACACCACATCTACTGCACTGGGCTGTGCCTGTGCTCGTTTGTGTGTGTGTGTGTGTCAGTCTGCTGTGAATGTGTGTGTGGAGGATATTTGTCATTTATGGACTGTAAGTAAGCAGCTCTGTATTTGTGAACTTGTGTGTGATAGTATGTACATCTGGAACTTGGATGTATTTTTATTTGTGTGTGTGTGTGTGTATCTGTGTGTGTTGAAGCCATGTTCAGACTTGTCTCGGCAATATGGGAAATGGGGCCTTGCTCTTCGGAGACCCCCAGTGTCATGTGCCATTGACTGTGATAATGAGCATCATTTATTTTGTCATTTGCCTGCGCGCTCTGCATCAGTTCAGGCAAGAGAGAGCCTGCCTCTTGTCTCTGTGCACAGCTCTGACCTCAACGGGGTGTTTCCCCAAGACAGACAGAAGAGAGAAAATTCTGCGTAAGTGGGAAGCATCTACTGAGTTCAGTTTGTATTGGAATGAGATATTGTGAAAATGTTACACTGTTTCAAAGACATAACATCTAAACCAAAAGTTAAAATACAAACATAACATAATATGTAGTGCTGTCAATCGATTAAAGCATTTAATCTAATCAATCACAATAGAAAATTTAAGTTAATCATGACTAATCACAATTAATCACTCTTTTAAAATGCTCCTTTATTTTTTTGTGAAGAATGTCACACATGCCCCTGGTTAGTGCAGGCAAAGTGCGCTCCTCGATTTCCTTGATTTCAGCAATGTGGCGCTCCTCGATTTCCTTCACACCCAACATGAAAGAGTGCAGTTGCCACAGGTTGTCTGTGACAGGGGTGCCGCCCACATGAGTTTTTAACAACCCCCACCTTGCACTTGCATTCCAGGCGTGCAAGTTCCTGGCCTTTCCTTTGTACTCTCATTCAACATTTAGATTTTTACCTAACAAATGAAGCTTATGAAGCTGCTAATAGAGCATACTTCATGACAACAAAGTTCAGAAATCCAAAGATGGTGTTGACATTTTGTGGTTGTTTCTGTCAAGAATTCACAAACTATAAGACTCACTAGAGCCTTATACTGATGTATTCTACAGAGGTGAAGTCTGGCAAGGGACCCTTCAGAGTGACAGCTGACCTTAATATTGCTTAATTGCATTTTAATAAATGTCAAGAAATAAAGTTTATCAAAGCTGCATACATAACTGTAAAATCTTAAAGTTCAATCCTGA
The DNA here is from genome assembly GCA_015244755.2 of Tenualosa ilisha. Taxonomy (NCBI): domain Eukaryota; kingdom Metazoa; phylum Chordata; class Actinopteri; order Clupeiformes; family Clupeidae; genus Tenualosa; species Tenualosa ilisha. The sequence goes on from PYXC01000629.1 coordinate 5,506,196, forward strand.
CATAATAAAAATACAAATGGGCACATGAATACTAGAAGCAAGGATTTACAGTACAATCGAGCCAATAATGTCAAATTCTAATATGAATTCATAAAAGTTACAGCTGACTCTGCTAGTTTTAAGCCTGATAATAGTTGCAGTTACTGTATGTTTGGGACAGATTTTCATATTCTGGGTTCTTTCTTTTGCACACACACACACACACACAACAACAACAACAACTACAACAACAGCAACAACAACAATTAAAGGCTACACAAAAAGGGGGTTGTGACACCACTGAACAAGGCTTTTGGGCCAACAGAAATATTAATTAGATTGTGTCATATTTCTCTCCCAACCAAGTTTGTTATAGTCTAAAAAGAAGCCTTATTGAACAGGCATGACTGCTAGTCACAGCTTTAAGTTAGCATGCAGAGCTGTCTCTCTGGGGAGGAGTTTGAGGTAAGTCCCACAATGGAACCAGTGCTGGAGGACGTCAATGAGATTTGAACGGATTTCCTTTGTGACCGTGGATTTGAGAAGGCTGGGAAACGATGTGGGTAAGAGATGAGCCTGCATTAAGAGTTGCCTTCAGCATAAACACAGGCCATGCTGGGTACGTCATGCAGTAGAGGGTTAAAAGTATACATAGGAGAGCTACTGCTCCAAGATCTAAACAATTCTCCACTCTGGGTGTCTCTAGAGGGATTTCAAAGACGGTCCAAAAATGCAGAAAAACAAACACTTTTTTTTTTATCTTAAAGCAAATATAATTAAATGGAATGAAACAACCTTATAAAAAGTCTGTGTTTAGATGTATGCTGTTTCACTTATTACAATAGGTGCATTACTGTGAGAATAAACCCTGAATACCCATCTGAAGACATGTTATTTTGAGCGTCCCTGTGCAGCTGAGGACAGGACACATCATGTTAACAGACCTGATTGTGGCACAAGCACACTGATGGCTGAGTGTCCCATCGGCTTGCAGTGGAACAGAGCACCAAGCTGCACAGACCTGAGGTCAGTGGGAGCAGCCCAGCGTGTCCATCAGGCCAAGGGGAGCTCTGCTGACAGAGGACGATGGCTCTCACTTGCATCTGCTCTGGTCATGGAGGGGTATGGGGGGTGTTAGGGGAGGGAAGGGGAGAGGAGATGCTGACTGGTCATGCAGAAGGGCGATGGGAATTGTCCGGCTGTCTTAGAGGAAAGACTAAAAAGAAGGAATTAAAAGAAAGAAAGGAAGAAGGTTTTTGTTCACTTGGTTCAGGAGTTCCCATGCGTATACAGCTACTAATAACCAATAAAGTATAATAGCATAATAGGGCGTACCATCATTATAATACTTAACATAATCAAAGAAGCCTCTGCAAGCATCTTAATAGGGTTGTTGGCAAGTAAGTACTTTCTTTCATCTGTGTTTTATTGAATTAAACCCACACCACCACCATAAGGCTCAATAGTGTCATCAGGAAGCCTTCACCAATTCCTACATGTCAGTATAAACATCAAATACACCTCAAAATACACCTTGAAAAGATTACACATGCATTTGTAATGGCAATCAGCTGGCTAGCTGTGCAGTAAGTACATTAGTAACCCTCCCTCCCGACACCTTTAGTTCACTCGCTAGCACGCTCCACTCCCAGTCTGTGGCGTTGGGAGTTCCAGGTTCGAGCCAATGCAACTCATGCAGCTCTCAACCGTGCAGGACGACGCAAGCAACACACATCCTAGTGTCTGAAACACAATGTAAGCAGTGTCATTATTCAATGCTACAGGCTACAGTAGGTGGGAGGGTTGGTAGTAACCCCCTCAGTTGTACAAACCCAGGACAGGGTATAAAGGATGATGGAGGGGGTGCATCATTTGAGGGAGCACATCATGATGTTGTTGATAGCCCAAAATTTTCTCCTGCATTTTCAAGCACATTTCATGTTAGTTGTTTCTTGTAGTCAAAGACTGGAGAAGGAGAAGAGATGGCGTCAAGGCTGCACAGACTAGGTCTTGTGTGCAACAGTGACAAAAAAAGGTTTTTACCCACAGGCTGTATTTTTTTGACCAAGTAGTTTCCTGCCAGCAGTATTCCAGTAGGTTAAAAGTCAAGTTCAAGTAGCCTACCCCCGACAACAACATAAACGGCATGATATTGATAAACACGTTCCTTAAAAAAGAGATCCATACTCTGTGTGTTCTATGTATAGACAATTGGAGAGCACACACTGCACTACAAATGTCTTGTTCCCAAATGTCAGTGGTGTTTTATCAGGGAAAATATTAACCTCTTATGCAATGAGGTGAAGGCAGTGCGTCACTGCGTTCCATTTTTAGGGTTGAACGGTTCTGTTTAATAGTCTGTCTGCCTCTCTGGGTTCTTTCTTTTCCGCGCACACTGCCAGACACCTACATCACGGCGGCTGTCACTCCCGTGCTCCTGTTGGGAGTCAACAGTGCGGTGGTCCCTGTCTCCAGGTATAATCTACTTTTCATTAAGATCTCGGGGCACCCTGTGACCAGGAGCAGGTGTGTGTATGCGCAATCAGCAGCACGCAGGACAGGGCAGCAGCTACCTGCTTGACAATCTGTGCCCACTGCTTCACACACTGTGACGTCTGATTTGCTTTGCGGGAAATCAGGCGTCAAAGTCCGTCAGCGCCTCAGATTTTAATCCCTGTGACCTTTTGAAATCTGCAGGACGTAGGCTGAGCAGAACTAATAAGTGGAACCTGACATGTGTCCTCAATATTCAGATGGAGGTGGGGGTGGGGGGGGGGGGTGTTCTCTGCATATGAAGGGTAAGGACGAGAGATGAAGGGTACACCTCATACTGTAAGTCATGGCCTAGTTTCGCTTCACCACTTTCTAATGTCTGTCTCCCTCTGCTGGTTTCAACATTAACGCCCTGTTTGAGCCTCCTGGCTCGCCGTAGCTGAAAACATTAATCACGTGTGAGTTGTCAGGAAGAGGAAACAATAGGACAGCTAACTCCGAGCTAACGTCAGCAGGTGGAGATGCTGTATTTGACTGGTCTGTCACAGGTCAGTCATGAAGATGTTTGGGACAGTTGAGCACCTCCTTACACAGCTATAAATCGTCATGTTTAGGCTGTTGCAAGAGGCAATTTTCTGCATTTATATAAAATGTTAGCTATGATTCTAACTTTGTTTCCTGAACGATGCTGCTGGTCAACTGATATGTAGCTTCTCTGGCGGCTAGCTTGTCAGCTAACTATCCAGTTACAACATAGATAGCTGTTTGTCCTGGCTGCCCACTTTGACATAATGCCATGGGGAACTGTTGGACTCACTGCTATGCGTTATTTAGAAGGGAAGCGAATAGAATTCAGCGAGGAGGAGGGTAAGTCGATATTTCTTGCTACCAGCTTGTGTGCGTCCAGTATCCGTGCCAAGGAAAGCAGCTGTAACATCTGGTGATGATGGCTAATTACGACTCCAGTGAAATAAGTTGATTGTAGCCAGCTAGGTAGGCCTACTTTCCTGTATTATGTTACGTCTGACAGCCCTCAGTAAGCTGCTGCCTATGCCAGGAAACTATGTCTGTAACGTTATAACACTCCAACCAGAGAGCTGACTGAAGCAAGAATTAGCTGTTTCCGCATCAGTTAGCCACATTTCGACTGACCACGCCCCGTCCTCAAAGCCATTGATTTATCGTGATTAATTTATTTAAGAGCTATTAAGGCGCTGACCATAAGTGAGGCAGCATGAGGCAGCTGACAACTATGATTAAAGCTATGTTTTAAGGTCAAGCTTCACTTGGTTTTTGATATTGTCTCAATGTTATGAACTGGGTCTTGATTTTGAAATGCTGGCTTTTAGGTGTTCACCTTGACTAGTCATCACATAAACCTGATGCTGACGAGGCCTGATCTCACAAGTTGTTTGTCTCCAAATTTATAGCCTATTGTTTGAGGAGCTAACCATAATTGTGTGTGAATGCCATTTGTTTGCCATTGACAAATACCTTTAGGCTATATAGCTGAACACTGATAGACTGTATGTTCCTTTAAACACAGGTCTAAGTACTTCAGAAGTAGTACAACTGGAGAGCATTATACAATAGAGGTACAGTAACAAATTGTCAAGTAGTATTTTGTACCAAATGACATGAAGATGACATTTGCCAGGGTGTTTAACATTTCATTCTCTCACACACATATTTCAGTTTGAGAACCTGGTGGAGAGTGATGAGGTAAGGAAAAGAGATCATTCATAATTACAGTTTGAATGCGTAGTAGCCCATACTTAGGCTATGTTCTGGTTGACACTTCTTATTGTGATTCTTACTCTGGTCTCTGTGTTTCAGGGAGAAAGTTCAGAAACTTGTCCAAGGTAGGCTATAGATCATTTCCTTTCCCTGCTAGAGATCATTTCCATTCCCTGTGATCATATATCATGCAGGTCTTCTTGCATAGTCAGTGGTGTGTGTCACCCATGCAGGCCCAGTCCTGATGGCTGTCCTTGTGAGAGTGCAGGCAAAAAAGACACTAGTCATCTAAGACTCACTTCCCTGTCATCTCTACCTATTTTATGCATAGCCTCAGGATTTTCAGAAGACGTGCATCAATTGATTGCTTTTATGTTTTACTTTTTACCTTCAGTCATTCTGAATCCAATTTATCTATCTGGAAATATCAGCACTTTGACAGGCATGGTCCAGTTACATCACTCAGGTTCAAAGAACCTTGAAGATGGATTAGTCTCATACTGTATGCTTTACAAATACCAGTGGGCTTTTATTTGTTGATTGGTTTGTTGACTGATTTACTGATTAATGAAGTGATTAATTAATTAATTGATTAAATAATTAATGGGCTGCTAGCATTTTTTTTTGTGGCCTACTTGGTGTGAATGCACCTGTGGGGGCACAACCAAAGAGTTTTCATAGGAACCCAAACTGCACTCTCCGTTTAGTTGCATTGCTTTGTCATATTGCCTTATGAGACTAGGACACAGCAGCATGTTTTAGCTAGCATGTCCAAACATTATCCCAAACATTACCCTCCACTTCTGGCCTGCATTAATCACATATGAATGACACTCAGTCAAGTGCCATTATTTTTATGTTTATACATTAGTCTATCTCTTCTGGTTCAGCTGGGTGCATTTTTATTATTATTATTTTATTTTGTGGAATAATTGGAACTGTAGGATGCAGAGGGCAATTTGCAGGTGTGCATTTCAGAACTTGGATGACATCCATGAATGTTTCTTCCTTCCTGGTTCCAATCTCACAGACCAATCAGTGAGGAGGAGATCAGCCACTTGAAGGAACATCGCTACGCTGCCATTGCAGACAAGCAGACTCTGATCGATGAGAAGCTGCAAGCGGAGGTATGACTGGCAGTCCTCTAGATCCCCATGGCAAAGTCCTGCCTAAATCCCCTCTGCAGGAGCAGAAAGCAGCAAGATTACATTTATCCTTCAGAAGTGCATATAAGCCGTTTCTACCTCGTTCCCAATAAAAGTCGTAGATCAGCACAGGGCAAGATTTCATCATGTGCACAGGACTCTTATATCACTGCTCTTGACAGTTAGAGAAACAGTGTAAAAGGAGAACGAGGGAGAGATGTGAACAGTTTAAATAGAGACATCAGCACATGCAGCACCACTTAGAGAAAATTAACAGGTGATGAAGCTGACAAAAAGAGGCTCGATGAGCGACCTCAGTGAAGGTGCTAATGCTTCGCTTTTCGCCCTTGTGTTTTCATTGAATTCATTTGCTGTTGTACATTGCTTTCATTATGTTCTGTTTTTGAGTTTTGTATGTTTGTTTTTTCGTTCTGTTCTGAGCCGCTTTCTGTTGTCATTTCTGCCCAGTTAGTGGCACAGGAAGAGGCGTTAAGGCTAGAAGAAGAGGCTAAATGTGCCGCCCAGCGAGAGGCTGCCCGCTTGGCAAGGGAACGAAGGCTGCTGGAGGTGAGGCGGCACAGGGCACGCCCCTCTCCTCCCTTTTCCCGACCATGACCACCCTTAGCCACCCCCCTTTACATTATGCCAAATTCCTGCAGGATGTACCATCCATAATGAAGGATGAAATCTTCATGTGTGTATAGATCATATGAGTCATCATTTAGAATGCCCTGAGTCTGACTTCATGATCAGTTAATTTAGCTGATAAATCTTTGTGATTGATATTAGGCATTTTGGCTTCCATATCTTCTAACATTTTATCAGTGACATATTAAACATAATAAAATATGAAGTACTAATATGCCTCATGAATAATAGAGTCATCAGACTCTAATATTGTTGTAATATTACCTGAGCTGTAATATTACATTAACACCTACAGGTCTTATGTTATGTATGTTACTTTGTTTTCTATTGCTTAGCTTAAGTTTTTATTTCTGGTTGTTTTTTTAAAACCCTTTGTCTGCTTTTTTTTTTTTTTAATTATTTTTTTTTTACTTTGTTGCGTCAAAAACATTGTGTTTGTTCCTCCCATCATCTTCACATAGTACTTCTTTTCAGTTAACAACAGACTTCATCAGTAACTTTTTCACTAACACTGATATCTGAATGTATTTGTGTATTGGCAGAATGGCAAGTAAGCTGTCTGTATCTTCTTGCTAATAAATGTATTGCCTCTCTGAAGCAGCAGCATCAGGCCCAAGCAGGCAAGCGCAAGCCCGAAGCTGAGACTGTGCCAACCCAGCAGAGGAAGTAAGTGCTCCTTCATCTGACCATTTCATTTGATACTTGTAGGGAGCATTCATATTTATTCTGTCAGAGACCTTTGGTTGCCAACTGTGAAAAAGAGATGCCTGGTAATGTTTACCTGTGTACTAATTCCTTTGCTCCACAACAGACATGGTGCCGGCGGCGATTTTGAGGTTTACCTGCAGAGCGTCAAGGCCCAGTCTGAAGCCTTTCGCAGTAGCAGTGAGTAATGCTAAGCAAACATTTTCTTTCTTTCTTTCTCTCTCTCCTCTCTCTCTCTCTCTCTCTCTCTCTCTCTCTCTCTCTCTCTCTCCCTCTTCTCCTGTCAAGTGCGCATAACCATGACCTGGTGGAAATGTGTAATGTTAGTTGTCATTTGTATGACCACTGTGTAAATGTTTTAGACCTCTAGCTTTAGATTTGATTAGGTTATGACAGCTACAGTACTTTAGATTTGACTAGGTTATATGACAGCTGCAGTACTTCATGCTAAAAGTGACAAATTCCAGACAGTAGATTACAGTAGATTATATTGTCATAGGGATTAAAAACACAAAATGGTCTCTACTAACATGTTCACGAAATGCTTATTTCCTGCTCAAGAGCTCAAGGAAAGTTAGCATCAGACTTCTTAGATCTACTTTAGTAGTTACTGATGGTGATGAAGTTACTTTTTCTAATTACTGGACATCCTTTAACTTTCTTTTCAAATTTCTTATTATTTTGTGTAACACCAGAGTCAAAATTTATCTAAAAGGTTAGTAAGGGCTTTCAAGTTTGCCTGCAGTATACAGGTCTTCATTAAGTCAAATGAATACATGACATAGCATGCCTGTTGGGTTACAAGATATTGCAAAACAAAGATAACATGCAAGACCCTCATCTAAATGTTAGCTGGTTGAATTCAGATCTTAGAGCTGATAATATACAGTCCTTTTGTATTTATTGTTATACTGCGGTCCAGTATTCCCTGGGTGTGTTTCTATCCAGCATTACAGTGTTTTTCTCTTTTCAATTTAAATGCAGTCAATTCTGGTTAATATATGAAGTGTGGTGTGTGTCATTACATATTCACTGACCCCAAGTGCTACTTGGCCTGTTTGTCCTTGATACTAATCCAGACAACCCCCAGGCCTGGATCCGCCAACATAGAGCTTTTATTGTTGCTTGTTCTTCAAGTTTGAGGAAAAGTGTCAAACAACAGTGTTATTGTGATGAGTTAACAACATTTTCCTGACCCTGGACTGATATAGAGAAGAGAGGAAATGGCCTGGATTCAAACAATTAACCAAATGACTTTAATGTGTGCTAGAAACTTGCAGTGACTGCATCTGAGTCAGAATTTAGCAATTACCTCCCGAACTATAATAACCGTCAGCTTTCCACAGAATCTTTCAATTTGGCCGCACCATTACAACACAAGTCCAGGACTTCAAGCAGAAACCGTCCAGTTCTGCATTAATGAAAATGAGGAGTTGTAGAAACGACTAGTTGTTTCCCGGCTATGCAATTATAAAATAAAAGGCACCAATTTGACTCTCACTGATGATCTACACTGAAGCCTTTGTTCATTCAGTGACGCTGTAATTGTGGTCATTTGAGTTTGTCCCTGAAGATTGTGTGCTAACAGTTTGTGAAAGTGCAAAGTTATTTGTTTTAGATGAATACAGTCATTCAGACTTTCTCAGACTTGATTTCATTATTTTATCACTAAAACACAAAGTTTGCAGCTGAGGATGTTGTCACACAGCCTGGTTTGTTAAATATCTCTGTGTGGGCCAGGACTATTCTAGACAATAGAAACCCATGTTCTTGTCTGTGCAAACGACTCTGCTTGCCTTGTGCATTAAAGTGGATGTGTCTCCACAGGGCTGTCATCGGAGACAAACGTAGTTACCCCTAACACAGAGAGCAGCTGGGACTTCCCCAGCAAGCGCTCCACAAACGATGATGGCACCTCCTTGGACTTGGAGTGGGAGGATGAAGAAGGTGAGACAGCCCTGAGATGACTTGGACATGACAGCATTTTAGTCTACTTGAATGTCAAGAACATAATGATGGCTAACTGCAAATTGCTGGGGCTGTGCTCTTTTAGAGTTCAACAAGAACATTTGTAGCTATTTTTGGATTAATAGTAAATTTTCTAATCATCTCTGATGATGAGTGTGTCATTACTCACATTTGATTTGTATGTGTGTGTGTGTCTGTTTGTGTGTGTGTGTGTGTGTGTGTGTGCGTGCGTGCGTGCGTGCTCGCGCCCGTGCCCGTGCCCTACCTGTGCCCGTGCCCCTGTGTGTGTGCGCCTGTGCCCCTGTCTGCCTCTGCAGGTATGAACCGTATGGGTCCAGCGTGGGAGCGCTCAAAGACCGAGGAGGACATTCTCCGCGCAGCGCTGCGCCCCGGTGGAAAGGCACTGGGCAGCGGCCCCACCTCTGCCTCGGAGGACTCCAATGCTCTGGAGTGGGAGAACGATTTTGTGAGCGCGCACGCCGAGGACAACGAAGAGGACGAGGATGACGAAGAGGAGTTCGAGGGCTTCGTCAACCCTGTGTTGGACACCCCCTCAGAAGACAGCCCTGAGATGCTCAACGTTGAGAGGCAGGAGAGATAGTCCCAGCGATGTGGCTGTGTAGACACAGGCAGTGGACCACACCGCTCCTGTCTCTGCACTTCAGCATCGACCCCTTTCCATGCCATGCAGCTCAAAGCCAGCAGGAGTTGGTCTGTGAAAGGCCAAACTAGCCCAGACAATGCCAGACCTGCAGTCAATTTGCTATGGACTTCACTATCTCAAATAGTCTAACATGCTGCACTGTAAGAATTGAACAGTAATGACTGGTTACACTCATAGTCTGGGGAAACGGGTTCCAGTTGAATGAAAATGGGTTCCAGTTTTAATTCCAAAATTGGCAATTTGTTTATTACACTAATCAGATTAAACCTTACTAAATTAAGCTCAATAGTGAAGACTGTGGTGAGGTCCTCATCCTGCTCTAAGATATACTGTCTCCTATGTGTTTGAAAGGGATGCGTTTCTATTAGCCTTATTTCTTAATTGGCCTGATTTCCGTACATTGAATCATTAAGTGCAATTCATACGGCCTCTGATTGGATGTGAGAGAGCTTGTTTTCACGAGAGTGGGTTGCATGAAGACCACCATGTCATTGTGTCTCGTCCACAGCAACATTGTCTGCTTGAAGTCAGTGCCTACAAAAGAAATAAGACCACTAATATATTGTAAATACAGAATGCTGCAACCATTGGAGAGGAAAAAATCACTTAAATGGCTTGCTCTGTAAAAAAAAAAAAAAAAAAAAAAGGTTTACATCAAGACAGTGGACACCATCTTTACTTGAGTGTTGCCTGTTTGGTAGTGAAGTTGTAGCCCAATCCTGGTACTGAATGACACTGACTGGTCTGTGTGTCCATATAGTGTTTGTCATGGGCTGGACACTTTACTTCATCAAAGAAAGCATGTGGGATTTGACAACATATATTGCCACTCTATCACCACCAGGGCCTTTCTGAGGAGTTGAGATATTTTCAACAGACCTAGTAGTGCTCAGAATAACTACACAAAGAAGGTGGAGAAGGCCAAGAGAAGGGCAAATAGGCACAGCCATATTCTTTTTAAAAAAAAATGAGTGCACACATTATGTACACACAGCCTTAAAGGAAATGTATGGTGTAAATCAACTCGTGTCCCTGTTGTTGAACTCACTGAGTGCTGTCGCTACGAAGAGGAATGAGAAATTTTGATACAACGGAACACCAGCTAACGCTAACTAATGAGGGAACTCCATTTCAGTTTTCTCAGCCGCTGTCAGTTAGTGTTAGCTGCCAGTTTCCAAATTAGCTCTATGTTGTATTGAACTTTCTTGTTCCCCTTCCTGCTGACAGCACTCAGTGAGCTCAAGAGTTGGTTTATGCCACGCTTTTCTTTAGGAATTTGTGCTTTTCTAAAACTAACATTTAGACACAGGCTAAAGGGGTTTGATCTAAGAGACTGGGTTGATCTGATGTGAAAACATCAGAGGGAAATATCAACGTTTTATACGATTGATGATGTTCTACCTCTGGGTTTCTTAGGTCACTAATACTAATTCTAATTAAAAGACTAATGAACTGACCCCTAACTGCCACTCTAGTCCGTCGAGTCAATGACACAGAAGAATGTAGAGATGGTTTCAAAATTCACTGATCCATTACAATTTATTTTTCCCTTTCTCTTTTAGATAATTATAGATATGAAATCACAGGCTTAGGGGGAAATATGTATTTAAATCACGTACTATATGTATTCTGTGATGTGTCTACAGGGGTTAAAAGGACAGAATTAAATGTAGGCTTTTCTACTGCACAATCATTGACCCATATCCAAGACAAACTGAAGGCACAGTGTATGTTCACAATGGTTCTTTATTTGCAAATGAATCACTGCAGTTTTACCTGGGACTGTAGCTGGCATTCAGAGTAGGCATCCATTACTGTAATTCATGAGGGAGGATCACATCCTGAATGAGTTGCTTGTTGTGTCCATGTTGTTTCGTTATACTCTCATTGAATGTGCTTTCGGGACCACTGTTCAAGCAACAAGTGATGTGTTTCATCTTAAAAAGAAAAAAAAAAAAGTGATTTTTTAAAGTTTTTTTTTTTATTATTTTTTTATTTGTAAGGTTGAGAATGCACTCACATCGGCTGTGTAAGCTACTGTGACACTGTTGAAATGCTTTAATGTTCACTGATGACTAATGTTTTGTCCTCACTTTGTGACCAATAGCTTTAAACATACTTTTCATTTGCAGCACAAGTGTGTCCATGTTTGCGTCTGTCTGAAATATCCAGCACTCAGTTGTACAACCTGTTAGATATATACTGTGCATATATCAACTGAATGATACATATTTTAAATAGCCAGATTTGTTTTCCTTGTAGATTTTTACATGTTATTTACAACACATTAATCAGAATAGTGCAGGTAATATGAATCATGAGAATCATTCCAGAATTTTCAGAGTGTGCCTCATGGCTGTTTGGTTCCCCAAAAACATTGCTGTGCAATCACCGTTATTAGACCAACATGTTAATGTGGATGTTGCACAGTGATGCCTTTGAGAAATGCTCCCCTCGTTAATTTGGAAAATGGCAGGGCATTCGTTACCTAAGGCTAAATGCTTCAGAGTCATTAGAGAACTACGGCACCGCCCTTGCCCGCTCCTTCATGTTAGCCAGGAGAGTGCCCACACCCTTCCCCTTCCTGAAACACACAAGGAAGTGAAAGCGCTGCCAGACAGACAAGCGCTTACTGTACATGCCGTCAGGGGACAGATCTAGGACCAGTGAAGTTTGGAAGGAGCCAGCCATGAAAGTGTGGGGTTCATTCACAGGGCTCAGTGACTCACTTCTCCTGTCCGTGCTGTTGCATATTTTAGACCAGCTGACAAGAGCTCAATTGTGCTAAACTGTTGGTTGTGTGACTGGAAGAACCAGCATGTGTTTTGGGGTGGGGTGGGGTATGAGGGGGTGGGGGGGATTCCAGAGCCTTCATACTTTGTTTGTGTGTTCATCTTTTTATTTTTTTACTTTTCATTTTGGGTGTGAATACCTGGATCTTTGCAATCCCACTGGCATTGTGAAACGAATAAAAGAACCTCCTGTGCTTCTGATTTGCACAGACACAATCTGGTAGAGTTTGACATGTAAATAAATGACAAGTAAAACAAATCAAGTTCTCTCTCTTGCTCTGTGTGTGTGTGTGTGTGTGTGTGTGTGTGTGTGCATTAATGCCTGAAGATTGTTCAAATGTGACAAGTAGGTTTAAAGTTGAACTTTTACGTTGTTACGTTGAACTTTTAATTTGTACTTTTTAGTGCAAAAATGTTCACGTGTTAATTTCATATTATGTTTTCATGTTATTGTTTTCGTTAAGTCCGACAATAAATGCACATCCATAAGACGTATGAATCACCTGACCAAATCTCTATAATCAAAGCTCTGTAATCATTCCATTTCATGCTTTTGAATAGTATGATGTGCTGTAGTAGCTATAATATGTCAGCAGATGGCACTGTTATCTCAAGCTTCATTAGGAGTTCAGCCATTAAGGCGTAACTATGCAGCACTGTAAATAGGACTCCTCATGTTTTCCCAAAAGTAGAGCCAGACCCTATTTGTCATTCCATGAGTTTCATGCCGATTAAATAAACGGTAGTGAGCTGCACTATTTGTTATAGAGAAGAATATGTAATTTTAAACATGTCATGGCATCTGTTTAATTTGAGGATATTTCTCAAATAAATATATTTATATTGATCTGTTCCCATTCATCTTACATTGTACAGCATGAGTGACATTTAGTGAACTCTCAGTATACACTGATCCAATTATTCTCTCCTCTGATGGCAACCACTTACCCCTCTGAGCTTCAGCCGGGCAAAAATTTGGCAAAGGCTCACGGTTTCCTGGGAGACCGCAAGCACTGCAAAATATTCCTGGTTAAGTAAAGTTACTGTTGGTCATGTATGCCACTTTGATCTTTTATCGCCATGTCATGACAGCAAGCTTTAATGGATTTTATTTCTTTGTGTGTGTGTGTGTGTGTGTGTGTGTGTGTGAGTGTGTGTTGAAAGATGCTAGGGTGGGAAAACAAATCTTTTGGAAGGGAATGAGGGTCACAAATGAAGACGCGCAGCAGATGGACGAAATAAGAGAACTAGTGGCTTAAACACTTTAATGTGTGTGTGTGTGTGTCTATAAGGGGACCATGTGGATAGCAAATGATTTAGTAGAACATGCTGGGCTATGCAAAGCCCCAAGGAATACCCTTTTATTCATGTTACTGGGCAATTTTGTAATGTTGATCAATAGCTTCATCTGAGCCTGGCGTGAATAACTGGTTTCTCAGCTTCTCTCTGGCCAGGCATCTCTATTTATCTCTCTTTAATAGGCCAATTGATTTGAAAATGATGGTAGCTCCTAATTTAAGTTCGCTGCACATATGGAATACTTTCTATGAACATTTATTATTTAGTATTCCAGTGCTCTATGATTAATGGTGGCCAGGTGAAGTGATTTAACTATGTCTAATCTCCTCTGTAATTGATTCAAAAACACATAACAGTAACATGTACAGTATATGCTAACAAGGTAAGTGGCTACAGCATGAATATGTGCAATACCCCGTACTGAGCAAGTATCCACTGGCAAACTCAGCCGTGGCACCAGCGTGAGTTATCACAGGATTGTGTGACACCTTCAAGACGTTTTTGACACCTTTGTTCCTTTTTCTTTATTTCATTACACTTTTTACCATAAACATGCGACAAGTGGGTACAGACTGTTTATGTTATCACACAGTCCATACCTCAGGTCCCAGCTCTGAGGATTTACTACTTCCTTCCTTGTGGTGTGTGTGTGTGTGTGTGTGTGTGTGTGCAGGCAGACTGGCGGGCAGGCAGGCAGGCGGTTGCTTCTGACTAATGTCTTGCCTCCAGATGTAAACATTATGTTCCGTGCTCTGCCGTTCCCACTCTAACAATTCCATGTAGTACATCCAGTGCACTCACACTGGCTCTACTTCAGGAGCAAGGATGCTAGCGGCGCTTGTTTGGAACGTTTGTGTTGGTCCAGCTGGCCACAGTTAAGTGAGCAATGTCTTTTTAATAGTCAGGTTGTGGATCAGGCTACAGGCCTGGCCGTGGTTGGGTAAAAAATGCCCTGTCACTGTCGCCACTCAAAAATGATTTTTTTTTTGTCCAGTTTGTTTTCCGCTCAGCCTGATCTGTGGTCCCACACACTCAAGGTTCAGAAAGCGAGAGAATGACAAGTGATGGTTGCCATCCGTTTCTTACAGCGCCGTTTGCGGTTGCAAACAGTTAGAACAGTGTGCTGTGTGAAAATGAGACCCCCTGCCTCACAGTCTTGGCACTCAGCATGAAGCGGGCGAGAAACAGCGACAGAAAGAAAGAGTCAAAGAGATGGATGGAGAGAGAGATAGAGAGAGAGAGAAAGAGAGAGAGAGAGAGAGAGAATGCATGAATGAGGAGTGGAGCATGTAAACATGCCCCTCAGTTATGAATCAAATGCTACCAATGCATTCCTCCGTTGCCCTGCAGGCCTCTGACACAAAAGCCTCGCCTTTCTCCCCTCTCTCCACGCCAGGCCATTATAATGCCAAGCACTGAGGCACATTTCATCTCAAATTTACTGGCTAAAAGAGAGGGCCACGCCAGGGTCGAGAGTAGCCTAAACTGAGCAGAGGGTCTAAGGGGGGGCATTGTTTCAGCAAAACGCTTAATGTGAAAACATGTGGAGTGCATTGTGGGATTGGGGATCATTTACACGCATGCCAGTATTTATGGGCCTCTTGAAGGCAATGATAGTGGCAGGGCGAAGAAGATCACGGCTCAGTTTTTCATTGTTGGTGCTCCGAAAATGTCTAAGTGCCATCATCAATGAAACATGCATGAGATGTTATTGCAGATGGAGACTGGGGGATGGGGGAGGGGCGGGGGGGCTGGCAGGGGGACTTTGGAGATCTCCCACTAAATGAGCTTGACCCATCAGGGCGGCTGGATTCATTAAGATACCTTGCATAATGTGAAACTATTTAGCCGTGGCTTTGAGTCTGAATGAAATGGGCTCTTGGACGGTGATCTAAAGTGTCAGTGACAGCTCCACTGATTTGTTGGCGCATATCAGGGACTGCTGAGGATTACAAATGAAATCAGCGCTGCATCTCATCGCTTATGCAAATGCTCGGCGCATTCAGTTTGACGGATGGGGGAATTGATTCTGACCTGTTTTCATTTCCATTAAGAAAACTTCGGGCCACAAACTTGGGACAGAGGTTTTCCACCACTTCCTCCTGTGTTTAGGTAGTTAGCACTCTTCCCTGGTGTTTTAATAATGGTCTGTGTTACATAATAGTGCAGACATCATGGGTGGAGGATGCCTGGGAGAGAAAGAGAGTATGTGTGCGTTGGGGGTGGGGGGGTGGAGGTGTGTGGAGTTTTGCCTAAGGAGGAGTGTGAATTTGATAAGCACTGGTGGTGGAGGTTGGGGAAGAGGCAGGGGCCTGAATTAACATCCATTAGGGCTGACTGACAGCTTCAGGAAGGGAATTAGCCTCGGCGGTGTCCGGGCGAGGGAGCTGGCACGCCGCGCCGCCGTATCCATCATCATCACCAGGGCCGTGCGCTCCGCTCAGCCGCAGGAGCCACCTGTTCAATATTTATATGCCCCCGTTTCCACGGACTCGCGCCCGCACGTAGCTTCTGTTGCTGTGGTGATTCCCCTGAGCCCATGCCACAATCACCTGGCTTGGCTCCTCTCTCTCCATCTCTCTCTCTCTCTCTTTCACTTTCTCTCTCTCTCTCTCTCTCTCTCTCTCTCTCTGTCCCTCTCTCTCTCTCTACATTTTACTCTCTCTTTCTTTGTCCTCTCTCTATTTCTCTCTTCCTGTCGCTTACTACCTCATCCCATCTAAACGTCACTTTCAGTTAGCTCCTAGCCTCATCCACTCCTGAACACCCTGCACACACACACACACATTCACACACACATGCGCGTGCACACACACACACACACACACACCGTACTCTCCTATATGCTTCCCACAGTCTCTTCCCTGACAGCAACACTATGCAAATCTGTTGTTCTAAGCAGCTTTTTTCCCCCAGGGTCTGTCTGAAAGTAAACATATTAGGAGTAATTGTTTGCAGCCATGCACCATTCACAGGCCTGATAATAGATGGGTCTAATGTATTCCACATATGCTAAACTCTTTGGAATCGCCATTGTCAAAACAGTCAGGGGGTGGGAGGACTTGCTAGGAAATGTCATTGACTTTGCTGTATTTCATCGATTCATTGAATGCGTATGAAGAGAGAAAAGGGAAGAAAAGAGTGGAAGTGGAAGCAGGGAACAGTGTGTGTGTGTGTGTGTGTGTGTGTGTGTCTGTGAATACTCAGTGTCGTCTAAAGACACTGCATCACACAGACAGAGCTGCATAGACAAAGCAGCAATAGGAAGAGGAGGAGGAGTGGGAGAGAGTGGTGGTGGTTGCGATGGTGGTAGGGGGTGGTCATGGCGCATGTACCAAATATAGAAGCCCCCACAGCCCCCATGAGAGGAAATCAAGTGTCCCTTTTTCTGCTCGGGAGCCTCCCTCCATGGCCATAGAGAGTGGGTTTAAAGTGAGGCCCTTTCCATCTCTCCCTCACTGTAGAGGGAGGAATAAACAGCATCAGAGGGTGGCAGGGGGGAAGTATGTGTGTCTGGAGGGTGGTTGCGTGTGTGTGTGCGGTTGTGTTTTCCTGTGTGTGTGTGTCCATCTGCATGTGTGTGTGTGGGTAGAGGATGGGTTGAGAAGGGTTGTCGGGGGAGTCGTTGCACAACAAGAGCAGTCATTGCCAACACTATCTTGCCCAGCCGTGGCTCGGCAGACAGAAGGAGCACAGCTGTGTCCTCCCTCGGCCCGACCAGCCGCTTTCTCACGCTTCTGGAAGGTCACCGCCGCTGAGCCACGCTGAAATTAGGCCCCTCGCTGCATCTACTGGGATGTTTGTTGAAGTCAATCATTAACGTTCTCTCCTTATTTCACTGTAAGGGGGGAGGGCAGGTGGAAGGGGGTGCCAGGCCTGAGAATGCTAGATGAAAAGGCTCTCTTGGGCCAGAGAAAGCAGCAATTGTCTGTGTGCTGGTATTTGAAGTCTGCACTGACACACAGTACAGTAGACTAGTGTTGTTTGTCTCCATGCAGTGCGAAGGCAGACAGGCAGTGGGATAGTGTTGCTCACTCAACTGGAGCTCACCCAGGCTGACTGGATGCGTCATCCCTCAAAGTTTACTCATTACTTATTTATTTTGTCTCAATTGCAAATCCTTGTGTCTGTTCATCCCGAAAGATCAGCATTTTATGTATCAGGGAAGGGGCCTGTCAAAACCTCTACAGGACAAAACATATTAGTATCTTACAGTTTAGTAAGAAAAAGCAGCTGTTTGAGCCAGATAGATGTTCAGTGTCAATGTTTGGGTTTGTGGCGGCATTTGAACTAAATGAGAACAGCAGCTGAAGGGTGGAATAGGACAGGTTTGTGGTAAAGTTAAAATCTGAGTAATTATTTCTCTGTTTTCTTATTGTTAGGTTACATGTAGACAAGTGCCAACACATTATCCCAAATTATGTGACACAGTATTACATGGAATGTCATGGAAGATTTAGCCATGTGGGGACGAGCGCATTCCCAGCATTTGGACTAACCCACCAGGTCTCTGGAATGAGAGCTGAGCTGGCAGTGGAGCAGTAGAGTTCTGGCTCTGATTCTGGAGCTGGATCAGGCATGATCTGCAATCTCCTCCAGGTCCTCCAGCTGTTCTGACTGAGTGCACTGTACGTCAGAGCTTCTTTTGAAACGGGTCCCACGTCAGCTCAGCTTCTCCTACCCATATTTATGGCCTGTGCTCTGGGAGAGAGTGTGTGTGTATGTGTGTGTGTGTGTGTGTGTGTGTATGTGTGTGGTTGTGATGGGGTGAAGTGCAACACCTTCGATATGTGCCTCTGCACTGCAGATACACATTAGAGAGAGGCCGCCAGAGGTGAGCTGCCCCCCTGCTCACACAAATTTACGCCTGCCGGGGAAAGGTGCTGGAGAGGGCAGAGCGAGTCGTCTCAGCGCGGGGTGAGAGAACGGCCAGGGGTGAGTGGGTGGGTAGTGGGGTGACAGAAGGGCCAGGGGTGGCTGGGTGAGAGTGTGGAAAGGTGGAGAGCTGGTTGAGAAGGACAGGAGTAGGGAGAGAGAGAGAGAGAGAATGGGGGTGGACAAAAGAAGAGAGAGAAGACAAGGAAGACTAGGAAGACAAGAGGAGAGAATGAAAAAAAAAGAATAAAAACAAATGCAAAGGATACAGAACCAAGAGAGGAATCAGAGTACCTGATAAATGAAAGACTGTAAATATGAAAGCAAGAAGCTGTTCAGATTGCTTCTAAAATGTTATATTTATGTCCTGGCTTTCTCCTGTGTAGTCTTCCTAGCTGCTGCATGAAACACTTCTGTTGTCTCCAAGCACCACAGGGGAGGATAGGAGTTCAGTGAAGCTCAAGACATCATCAGCTCACCCCCACCCCACCCCACCCAAATCACATCCCCTTCCCCTATACAGATATTCCATCTATGACATGCAAATTAATAAGTGCATTTTAAGATAAGGACAGTGTCTTTTCGACAAGACTCATATCAAAGACCATGTCCAGAGGCACCGTACTATGTTCAGAGGCAGACATCAAAAAAAGCCCGTCTGTCGTTTCATCCCCGTTTCTCTCTGTCGACACACACTGCCTAAACCCCCGCCACCCCTCTCTTGCCCCCGGTGCAAGAAGGCCTCGTTCCTCAGCCAGCTATTAATTGAGTTATTTACATTTTAATGTGCTGGTTTGAAGATTTGAAATTCAGACATTTTGAAAGTTGTGCAGTGTGCCAGGCTCCTCTTGAAGAAGGCAGCCCGTCACACCAACCAACCCACCACATCACACCAAGGCTGACTGTCTGTGATTGTAAAACAGCTATTGATTGTTCGGGGGCTGAAGGAGATGGCCAGGTTCACCTGGAGGATAAGTAAGTAAGTTCATATCAGAGTCACTAAACTCAAGGGAAGGCTAAAGCGACAACAGGCCCAGTTAACAGCTTTCTCAGTGATGAGCCCAACTCAAATTGGGCTCTGATTTGGCTGGTGTTGATCCAGACTCCCACTGTATCTGTGGTGACACCTACGAGGTAAGGTAACCAGACCTCCAAGATGAAAATCGAGGCCATTTCCCTGAATCCCTGAGGACAATTCTGTTTCTACAGTCAATATCATTTGGATAAGTATTGTTTTAGTTTCAAAAATCAGAGACAAAATGTTTCTTTTCTTGTATTTCACCTGGGACAGATCATCAAAATCGGGTACTGTCCCTGGAAATTGGGGTCTTCTGGTCACCCTACTATAAGGAGTAAGCAGTGCAAGTAGGTGTTGAAGCTGCACTCAGTGTCAGTCTGTCGAGACCCCCCTCCCCCTTCTCATGTTTATTTCAGGAGGCACATAAGGTTTCTGAGAGCGAATAGGAATGCATTTGACTTTGACAGGCCCCTGGACTTGTAGATGAAGCCTGAAGCATTGATAGAGCTCCCCAACTCTTGCTCTCTCTTTCTCTCTTCTCTCTCTCTCTCTCTCTCTCTCTCTGTGTCTTTCACAGCTTCTGTCTTTCTCCATCTCTGGATCTTTCGTTCTCTTAACTGCTTCTACTCTACAAGTGGAGGCGCCTTCACCACTTCAAAGCCCCGGGAATCTGTCAAGCCATCGCCTAACACTCTCATCCAGCACCCTTCCACTGACTGTATGAATAATCCAGGACCTTCTCACAGTAATCTCTATTCCAATCAGACTGGAGCCCAGAACTCCCCTGCTGCCAAAGAGAAACTGTCTCTTTAGTAATGCCTTTGTCCCAAGGAAGACGTGAGTTATGACCATGGAAGTTTAGAGGATGTGCCAAAGAAAAAAAAAGAGAGATGCCTGATCACTGGAGATGAACAGTAATAAGCCTAATTATTAATGCTTGCTGCTCAAATTAAAAATGCATGAACTTCAACAGCTACTTTGTCAGGAGAGTTGTGAAAATTTCTTGCAATACCCATTTGACCTCTAGGGGGCATTGCCATGTCAAAATTTCTTGCCTTCAGGAGGGAAGCAGTCTGTGAGCAATCCCAGCCAGAAACACACACACACACACACACACACACACACACACACACACACACACACACACACACACACACACACACACACACACACACACACACGCATACACACACACACACACACACACACACACACACACACACACACACACAAAGACACAGACTGGACTCTAATCATAACCAGTATATCATGTTTACACATTCACAATGCGAAAGAACACATGCCTGAGTTCGGCCCATTTTCAGTTTGTGCTTTGGCACAGACCCCGCACCCATATCCCCATACACTCTCCCACTGCTCAACAGCTTTCTTTATAAGCGCCTCAGAAAACCAGACTTTGGCCAGACTGACTTTTGTGAGACTACTGTTCTCCACATAATGTGCAATGTGGACCCAACAGCCGAAACACAATCTGCAACTAATGCAGCATAAGGTTTTCACTTTAAACATCAGTAATCTCCTTATGTAAGTATCCTCGCTCATGCCAGTCACCACTCTTCACTCCTCATCTACTCACCAGTCCTCCCACGGCTCAGCCTGTTTGATCAAGCCGGGGATTATCTCTGAGTAACAGGTACATGTGGTCTCCAAAGATGAGAAAGTTATCATCCAAATGTGTTAAAGTAGAACACCGCTGAGCAGTGCATTATCGCATGGCACAGTTAAAGGTGTTCTGGAAGTTTCTGATCAGAACAGGTATCTTTTTTTAGTGTAGGCTTTTGGATTTCTTTTCCACCATTATTATAGACCAGAAACTGTCTCAAGTGAGAGGACATACTTTTCTGCTAAAAGCTTATCTGTGGGCTAATTTCCAGCAGCAGTGCCACTATGTAGCGAGACATGTCTGACTGCTGCTCTAGCACCTAAGGCTTTTGTTTTCTGGGCATGCATGAGAACATCCCTCTTTGTATGATAATTACCACACAGAGTATTTGACTTTGAACCAGACCTGGCCCTGATGTGGCTCAGAGCAGGTCCTCACAGGATCAAGGCCAGAGCTCCTCCATTAGTGGTTCTTATCGGGCTGAGAATCCTCCCTATTCCTTTGACCTTTATCAGGCTGGCCCAGCACAGGGGGAGACATTTAGAGCAGCTTGATAAAGAAACTCGCTGCTATCTCGGCCACCGTTCAGGCAGTTCGAACCTGTGCTTGTCCCGATTGCTGAGGGCCCCTAGATCGAATCACCCCGTTTTATTAAAGAATCAATTGTCTCTCTGCATGACAGGTTATCACAACCAAATGGGACTATTGATTTATGGATGAAACGTAAACGCACATTCAGATGTGCCGCTACACAAATCCAATTCCTTCCGCTCCTGGAAAAATACAAGCATGCCTGACAAGATTACTTTATAATGAGCTGTATTTGCAAACACATGCAGCACCAGCCTAACGCCCTGCAAAGCCCTTTATTCATACATTCTCTGTCTCTCTCACACACACTCACATACACACAAACACACACACACACAGACTCACACACACAAACACACACACACACACACACACACTAATGCAGAAAGAGAGAGAGCGAGAGAGAGAGAGAGAGAGAGAGAGAGTGAGCAAAAAAGAGACAGAGAGAACCACAAAGGGAGACTCCAGAACATCATACTCTATTTCACAAATCACAAACATGGCATCCAGTTTGTGAGTGAGTCACATTTTGTAATGTCGGTGTCCTTCTTGAAGGCTACCTTGTGTGGCATGAGAAAAGTAGCACATTATTTCCCCACTGTCCATTATGGTCCCCCACCCCCCCCCACCCCCCACAATAAGACCAATAGACTAATGCCTTGCGGCTCCATGTTCTTCTGACAAGCACTGGCCCTCTTGATAGCAACTCTGGCAGCATTCGTCATCTGAAATGGCCCTCATCTTTTGCTCAGACATCGACGGCTCCGCTGGGGCTCTTTCTGAAGACCTCCGAGTGGAAATGCTATTTCCTTCTTTTTTGTTCTTTTTTTTTTTTTTGGTGTGAGTGTGTGCGGGAGGAACAACAAGCTTGTGTGATTCAGGTCTCCATGAGAAATGTCTCTTATTTGTCCTCAGCACATAGGCACACACACACACACACATACACACACACACACACACACACGCACACACACACATACAAGGGTTAACCCTGAAGTTTGTACCACAGGAGCACTTTTCCTCTGGTTTGATGTGATGGTGGAAGCATCAGAGCACATCAGAGATGTTGTTTGTCTTCTCTTTCCCTCTCTCTTTCCCTTTCTCTCTCCCCCCTCTCTCTCTCTTTCTCTCTCTCTCTCTCTCTCTCTCTCTCTCTCTCTCTCTCCCTGATAGTGTAGCTCCGATATCCATCTCAGCCTTCAGTAAAGCTGCATTATCCCCTCAAAGCGGCTGAAAGCCTCCGCCCGTCAGGAGGTGCGGGTGAACATCCTGCACACAATGAAAAATTAACAGCAAACGGGATGACCCGACGCCCCGGGAACTAAGAGCTGATATGCACCAAAAGGCAAAACAAACTCTGACAGCCTAACACCCCCGGCCCTCTCTCGGGTTTATAGCGCAGGGAACGTCAGGGATGTTTGTTTTTCTCCTCTTTTCATCACGCCATCGGACCTGAATTAAAGAGATGCAGGGAGTGTGTGAGAAAGGCTGAGACTTATTAGCCATGAGACTTTCCCACTGGCTGTACCAGAGCTCTCAAAGCAGGGCCCAGCAGGCAGAAGCCAAGGCTGTGCTACAGCTATCTTAGTTGGTTTCTGTTTTCTCAAATGAGAGGAAATAATCCAGTGCAATCAGGTCTGGCCTCTCCTCCAGACATGCTTCATTCAGGAACTTTAATGAAAATCAAATATTAATAGGAGAAAAATGGTGAAAGTAATCTTAGGAGACCACATCGCAGGGAGACAGCTGCACTCTATGACTCATTGAACGTCCATTGGGACACAAAGGAGAGTTTTCCATTCAGCTTCGCTCCTTTTTTCCACTCTCTCTCTCTGTCTCTCGATCACTCTCTCTCTTTCTCTTGCTCCCTCTCTCCTTCCAATCCTGAGGGACGAAGCCATACAAAGGCGTGTTTTCTCCGTGGTGAATGGATTCTGTTTTGACAGGATGGAATCTCTCCTCTCTGCACTCTCCTGTGAAGTGGACGACTCACAAATGCCTGTGCATCTTTCATTGTCTTGAAGGGCCTGTTGTTTTCCACTCGGCCTCAATGGAGAGATGGCCATTAGAACACTCGCCATAGGCATAAACACAACAAAGAACGACATCCACCGACAACAATCACAGGCCAAAAGATTCATTTCATCCACCACAGAATCTCTCTTTCTTTCCCTCTGTCTCTCTCTCTCTCTCTCACACACACACACACACACACACACACACACACACTCACTCTCTCTCTGTCTGAGTCTCTCATGCTTTGCTCTAAAATGTTCTTTCATATGAAGTTCACATGCTGTATACTTGTGACTGCGATCCTACTAGTATGTGCCCAATAATAACATATTACAGTGTCATAAATCATTCATTTGGTTTCAAGCTCCATACCACACACACCACAGATGTGATACCGACACCGCTAAAGATTAATAAAATATGATTCTTTCCCTCCTCTTAGGGAACTGAGTGCTCCCTTAAAGCCAGTATATATTTCCAGTGATTTCTGAAATGAGTCCATTTTCACATGACACTGAGAAATAGATTCTCTGCCTGACACTTTGATACTTTGCTGGAGGCATATACAGAGACAGGGAGATAAAGACAGATGGTGTGAAGCACAGAGTGAGGCTTGGTGTATGGCAATGTTTCACTCTGTGTTACTTTGAGATGTTTAGATTTTAGTGGGGAAGAGACAAGGATGTCTAATTCCTGACATTATTGGTGCAATTGGTGTGTGCATTCAAGGCTAGAATTATGAGCTGTGAATTTATGCGCATTTGTAAATAGTTCAGGAAATTATCGTTGTACATGCATTTCCTCTGTCTCTCTCATACATTCATACATTCTCTCTCTCTCTCTCTCTCTCTCTCTGTCGCTCTTTGTCTCTCTGGGACTGTTACAACAACAGTACAAATCTGCAGTTTCACCAGTTCTAAGATTTATTCTCAGTCATATTTTTCTGCCATCTTGAACTGCATTACATTACCCAGAAGCCCTGGAGCAGCACTCACGGGTCCCAATACTGATGATGCTCAGTTTGTGGACACTGTATCTTTTGATTGGAACAGCAGTCTGGGCTTCAGCTATTTTTTGTCAGCTCAAGGGAGGCGGCCATCAGATGTGCTGACCACTAACTCTTCACCTAAAGCCAGTCTTTCCTCTGTTTACTCTTCAAGGATATCATCAATTTCTACACCGATTTGGCAGCGGTCCCCTATCCTGTCCGGCCGTGGCTATCTTGTTCAGTGGTACACAGCCGTGCCTTCCCTATCAAAGACAGTAATGGAAAATCATGTGACTCTATGCTTTTTAAGCACACTTGCCAGAGTTGGCGCAGATCTGCAGTGGATCAGTTCCACCATTTCAACATTCCGTTCAATATGGAGTCAGCAATTCTTTAGTTTCAGTTAATGTTGTGTCAGTATTTCATTTATGTATTTTGTAATGCTTTGTTTGTTTGTTTTTAATGTTTTCAAAGATACTAATTTTAAAACGCTTAAAAAAGGCCTTTTCATTCAAATCATATATTCAGAGTATAGACAAAAAAGCCTCTTTGATTTTCTAGTCCTCTCAGTCAGCACTGTTCTGCTTTAGCTTTTCTTTTTGAAGGAAAGTCTGAGAGTGTACTTATATGAAGTTATATCAGACATGTTACAGAGACCCTATCATTGATAGTAGATAACATATATAATAGTCCATAAAGTATATGTTAGTAGGCAAAATGTATATCTCATATATATATATATATATATATTATACCACAAAGATAAAGATAATAAACTAGTAATCTATTATGTCAACTCTGCCCAGTTTTCTTTCATTCACTGTATGTGTTATATAAATAAATGAAATCAGCATATGCATGTTCATCCCTGTCAGACAGAGTTAGAGATGTCTGTTAAATCTGTTCCTGTGAGATGCCCACCTTAAAAAAAAAAAAAAAACACCATGGCTCCAAACAATTATCACACATTATCACACACATAGCATACACTATGCTACAGAAACACATTTTATGTGTGCTAAGCCTTGGTGACCTTGGTGTTGTTGCCACCTGGCCCCTCTATTTGAGCTACAGCATGTTACATGTGCCTCCTGGGTGTCCACACAAGTATTTTCATCCACTGAGCCATGTTTTCAAGAAGATCCTATCCTGTCCGATTTTGTTACTTTGCCTCTCTGCTTGCAAACGGAAGGAAACAGTCAGAGAAAGCCAATGATTACACATTAACTACTATGTGCAATTAGTGTTATTACCATGCTCCTAGCATCCCTCTCCCTCTTGGTCACCCAAAAGACTCCAACCAATTACCCTCCATGCCTGTAGCACTGCGTCATAGTTGTCAAACTTTAAATTAGGTTTCCAAAAAAAGCAACTGTTAAAAGTAAGAAAGGATAAGAAGAGAAGGATCAAGAAATCCCAAAAGAGAAGAAGTGATAAAAAGAAAGAAAAACATACATAGACAGAAAGAAAGACACAAAAGGAAAGAGAGAGAAAGAGAGCGAGAGTTTCAAACACAAAGAAAAGAGAACAGTCAGTACAGTATGATCAGCACTGTGCTTGTTATAAAACCCAGTAGCATCAGCTGCAGTGTGCAGCAGCTACATTAGCAGGGGTGGGCTCCTCCAGAAAACCCTCAGTGGGCATGGAGAATCCTTGACACTGCTGTTTTACTCTCCTAAAAGACGGGGGGGTGGGGGTGGGGGGGGGGGGGGTGTAGAACTTCCTGCGGCGGCGAACCGTTTGCCTGACACCTCGCACCACTCCCGTATCCTCAGGGCTGAAGTGCTACAATGGCCATGGCAGTGCACAGGATCCACCGTTCCTCTCCTCTCCAGCCAAAAAAATAAAATAAAACGAATGCCAAGCAAATTATGTAATGGGAGCAACACACAGCCTGCAGAAATTCCTTACAAACCCACTTACCATCTTCCCATGAGAAATCTCCATACATTTGAACAACCTCCCACGTGTTTTTGCCCATGGCTACTTATAATTATTGCTTTGACACCCGAGTTCCAGGACCGCATCTGGAATTATTATTAGATAGTATTATTGCTGAAAAGTTCCGCTGTCCTGGAGGTAGACACAGTTTTTAAATTTCTAAGTCAAAGCAAAAGTGTTTTGTGTTTGCCAGTGCTGGTGTTTAGCGTTGCCACAAATCATACAAAGCAGAACCTTTTTGACTGGCTCTCTTTTTCCTTTGGCATGCTTGAGGACTACGTCTCTCTGCTTTGAAATTCAAATGGTTATCAACAAAATACAGAATTTACATAAAGCTCATAAATAATAGCTGTATACCAAATCGCATTGTTATTCTATCTTTGTGAAGGAGAATAAAGTTTTGTTCTGGGTACTGACTGTTATGGATTGGAGGAGTTGTCTAATTGGCATACCTATTAAGAGCAGTTAAGTCACCAAGACATCAGTAACTTTTTATCTTGGACATAATCATTGTGATAAATGTTTGAAATTGTAAATCATATATACATTTTATGTGTGTGTTTCAAAACCTTCCAGTTGCAAATGCAGTCCCACATACAGTAGATCTTAGTAGAACATACTACCAGTTGCTTTGGCATGATCCCCCACCCGTGCTCTGGTTTTATATGCATACTCCATTTTAGCATTGACAGCCCTGCATGAAGTGAAAGTTGCTGAGGCACCAAGGAAGCTTTTAAGAGAATGCCACACATCTCCTGATCTGCTCATCTGTGGAGGACAGCACTGATAGAGAGGCACGTGCATAAAACCATGTGCATAATTGCCTGTAATGCCCCATTAGCCATTCGTTAATTAGCACAAACACATCTTGTTCATCAAATGTTCAGCGCCATTACCGTCATCTCCTTGCTCATTTCTCCATCTCTCCACTGACAGTGTGGCAGAGGTGATGAAGACTGAAGATGATGACAGGAGCCAAAGCATTTCCCTTCTCTGCAGAGAGCAGGAAATAAAGAAGAGGGAGAGTGTTTTGAGTGTCCTTGTCCTGGGCAACTTACTGTTTCCAGCTACAAGCAGAGTATCTGCACACCTTCAATTTCCTCCTGCCTTATCATGCAATTTAAAAGGGATTAGGTCCTGTGTGTATGGTGGAGGGGAGCGGCAAAAGCCTTTCACACATCTTTGTGTGACTCATCCCAAAATTATCTACATGTGATTTCTGATCAGGTAAGGTGATGACACACAGTTGATGAGAGAGCTAGGCGAGAGAGAGAGAGAGAGAGAGAGAGAGAGAGCGAGAGCGAGAGCGAGAGAGAGAGAGCACTTTTATCACCTCTGCAATGGTGTGTAGCAATTTATTTTTTATGGATTCCATCTTGCATTATAGGTGGTTTCCACTGTCATATAGTTCTGGCTGTAGATGCGTCTTGTAAGGCAGAACAGCAAGCAAACCATTTGCACACTTCAACGCCACAAATAGCAGCAAAGACAGCCTGCTTCCAGTCTTCTTTTCATAGGGACTGGGTCAGATCAAAACAAATGTTCTCAGCAGCCCCCATAAAACCACCAGAAGGAACACAAGAATCTGTGTTAAAAAAAAAAAAAAAAAAAAAAGCAGCTTGGGCTCGCCTGCGTGAGTAGAATATAAACACAGCTCTCTCTGGCTCTTTCGCAAACACCAGCCGCATGCATTCAATACACTGTCTAATTGGTATTCGCAGTGTAGCGTGCACTGATTACATTCTGCAATCATAAAAAGAGTAAGGGCCACGACCCCCCTTTTCATATCTCCCTCATGTCAGGCTTTGGCAGAAGATATAAATGCTAGGTCTAATAGCAAGATTTGTGAAGGCTCAGGTAAGCAATTAGATAGGACCTCATGCTATGCTTTTGGCAATGGGTTTGGGTCTAATTGTTATGCGACAAATAAAAACGAAGCACTCTTTTGTTGACATTTGTGAGGCCAATCATTTGGTGTTGCTTTCATGGGGATTTTCTGCGATTGTGTTTTAATTGTCAGCATGAGAGATTGCCTTTCTTTGTTTGGCTGCTTTAAATCTTCATAATGAATAAAAATTGCATGTGTAGATTGATCACCTTTAATTTAACTCATTAAAATGCACCCACTGTGGTAGGGCAAGATTAATCTAGAGTGGCAAAGTATTTTCTCACCACCCGCTCACCCTTCTCTTCCCTATATTCATTGTTCCATCTTGTACTATAATGAGAGGAGAACAAAAGAACAAGACTAGATGTTTGTCAGAGAGAGAAGAGAAGGAGACTCTTTAACAAGAATACCACTGCCTAAAAAATGCATAATTTGCTTACTTCATTTTTACCTTAAAGCTGCAGTTGCTTTTATGCTCAAACACTTTAAATAACAGCAGTTTTTTTTGTCAGGTACAGTTCCTCACCATCTTCACAATGTAAAAGACTCCTTCATCCAAAGTGAAAACCTGCAGGTAAATACATTACTTTACTTGTAACTGTTTCATGAGATAAAGTTTCATGAGCTGAAGTCTACACATATAATAATGTTTAGTCTCTAATCTGACTGCAGACACTAAGGCCACCACCATGAGACAATCAGTCTACATTTGTATGAGAAAGTTTGGGACACATTTTGGGCAAAACCTTATTTTTGATGTAAAAAGAAAAAAAATAAAACTG
This sequence comes from Tenualosa ilisha, assembly GCA_015244755.2. NCBI lineage: Eukaryota > Metazoa > Chordata > Actinopteri > Clupeiformes > Clupeidae > Tenualosa > Tenualosa ilisha. Next base: position 5,535,349 of record PYXC01000629.1, read on the forward strand.
CAGTGAACAAACTCTTTACAGATGTTTCTGCATCACGGTATTTTGTTCAGTTACATTGAATTAAAACAATGAGCAAATAGCTGCACTTATGGTCTGGAAGTTTAGGACTGATTAAACCAAATTTAACAATTATGAGGCGAAGCTGAATTTCCCAGAAACATCTTAAGCTTAAGTATTTTTGAAACCCTTCACATAAACAAAGATGAGTAAAATAATCATGCAGTGACATTTACTGACATTAACCCGGTTTCATGTGAAGGTTGTTTAGAAGACGAGCCAGACCGTGAGAGCTACTGTCTTAGGACAGCTCTAAATATAGCTTAGGAAGTTGTCTAAGTTCATGTTTCCACCACAGTATGACCTACAAAATGAAGACTGTCCAGACAGTCTTGCAGCTGGAGCTCAACAAGGTATCTCTCTTTTTTAAACTTCCGGAGTGGAACTGGAAAGTAAATTCTGGCTGACGCCATTCTTAGACGCCAATGCCAGGACTGACTCTCCTTCCCTGAGGCCTTGTGACTGATCCCCCCTTACAATGACACTGTCAAATGGACCCTTACTGTTACCCCCATGACCCATCTCACTCCTTGACTTTAACGCTATATCTACATTGTCTGCCATAATTCTTGATAAGCACCTATGGATTGATTACCATGTAATGTTATGGGACAATATTTTGGAACTATTATGATGCTTAGTTAAAACCATGGACGACTTGTAGTTACTACTGATTGTACTTTTCCTGCATGACCCCTGGCAGCTGGGTTAGCCTCTTGACTTGATCTGCCCAAGGTTTCTTCCTAGATTAATTAACATAAGGGAGTTTTTCCTTGCCCCTGTTGTTCTTGGGTGCTCCTTGCTGTAAAGCACCATAAGACAATACTATTGTAAAAGGCGGTGTTTAAATATAATTGAATTAAATTGAATTAGATTCAGGGACATTCAATGTAGTGATTTTGATGTGTGCTGGTTCATTATAACATGTTCATTCTGTATAGCATACGGGAAAGCATGAGCATTTTTTCTGGAGGCCTTTTTGATTTGTAGCATGAAATATAATGTAAACATGAGACATAATTTATAGAAATGGAGACGTAAGGGAAAGAAGTGATAAACATCTAGCAAGAAAAAATATAAGTACTAAGTAAATGAGATAGCTAACATAAGTAAATAATCAATTATACCCAAAATGACCCGAGTGTTCTCTCTACTGATGTATATCTGTAATACTAAGTCCTCCCACAGAAAATGCTGGCTGAGTGAGAGGCTGATACTGTCAGCAGGTGCCGACTAGCTCACTGCACACTCCCAGCAGCTCAGAAGAGTGGTCACGGCCTCGGAAACCCTCAGGGGTCAGCAGCAGGATGAGTAAGAGCGACATTTCAAACTTGGGCTGGAGACAAGCTGGAGACGAGCGGCACCCATGTGTGCCTGAGCTTCTAATTGAGCCCCAGCTAAAGTAACCCCTGCTCCCCTCTTCCTCTTCCTCTCCATCCTCCCCCTATCAGTCAAGGGCGAGTAATTGGAACGGGCGAGAGTGTGAGTGTGTGTGAGTGCGTGCGTGTGTGTGAGTGTGAGTGTGTGTGTGTGTGTGTGTGTGTGTGTGTGAGTGTAATTCCAGAGTGAGCATTGGGCTTTGTCTGATGTGGAGTTTAGGGGAAGAGAGGCGAGCATGACTGACATGTCCCCTGAGGGAACTCATCTCAAGTGGCTGCCAGCTGTGGCGTGCACTTGGCACAGCTTTGCCCTGGACCTTGTCTTAGTCTGGTGTGTCTGTGCCAGAGGTGGACAAGATCTGGTCCATGCAGTTTGATGCTATCGCAGTCTCAGCTAGTGAGATGCCCATGTGTGTTTTTTAATTCAAGCGCACCTGTTTCATGCAGAGGGGAAATTTCAGACCTCCAGTGAGATAACAATGTGGACAACTGACCCCTGCTATGCTGAATGAGAAACAGCAGGGTGGACAAGAGCATCCACACTGCTTGAGGAATACCAATGCAAAAAGGCAATCTCTGGGAAACAGGGAGGACTTTATCGGCTGCCCCTGTAGAGGTGGGAATTGCCTCCGATGGAATATCCAGTCCAGCTGGGTAGTAGCCGTGAGCTCGTTTAAGGCCTCGTTTTGACCTGAGAGCATTTTTTTTTTATTCCTGGAGAAGAGATCTCTTGTGAAGTTCTCATTGCAAACTGACAGCCCAGGGAGTTTGGGATGCCCCCCCCCCCACCCTCACTAAGCCTTATCTCCTGCCCTGGTGCTACCTCACTTTGCCTCTCTAGGCCCAGGCTACACTACAGGCCTGGACGTCCAGACGAGAAAGAAGATGCATTGGCTAGTGAAACAAGTGAAGCTGTGCTTCTGTGCACCAGTGCATGGCTTTTTAATATATACTGTACTAAAAAAGGAAGTGATCCTTCACATATGGTAATCCACATCGTTCTCTGTAACACAGCATATTATTGATTGTATCCATACATTTACACGCCTCATTATATGTGCTGAGAATGTTCACCGTTTCACTGGATACAGATGTTGCACTCATGCCCTGATGTTAACAACTATTTATTAATAACTATAAAAATCTAAATAGGAGCACTACAGTGGGAAAGACACAAGTGTCTCCCTCATTACAAACTGACATGCTTGATTTTGTAGGATTTTTTTTATTATTATTCTAAGTGCTCTTTGTTGTTAAGTTCACACCTGTTTTCTGCATAAGTAAAAACAGATTACAGACTCAATGACAAGTTGATCATTTATAACAAGTGTTTAAGGGTGAATTCATGTCAAGGTACAATAATCTTCAACACAAGTGTTTTGTAAAAAAGAAATGGTATTATGCTGTGCTCGACTCAAATGAAGCTTAGAAGGTGCTCCATTCCATTCAGTGATGATCTCTGACATTGCCCTGTTTGTGCTCGTAACATTTTCCAGTTCATAAGCCTAATCTTTGGCATTGGAAGGTCTTTGCTGCATATAATCACTTGCCACCATTACTGTATGTTGTCACATCTTCCTAACAGAGATCTCTGTTCAGTGTTCTTGGTAGATATGAAAATCCTGTGGGACTTAAAGTTTTACATTTGGTGAGAGTGCCTTTCAAAAACACTTATCCTTCACCTCTCTCTATTTTTCTCTCGCTCTTTCTGTCTCTCTCTCAGTCACTTACTCTCTCTTCCAATTTCAATGCATCTGCCTGTGGACACAAAGCACAGTGCAGCTCCAGGTACTTTTCCTGGATGGAGCTTCCCAGGGGAGCTGAGTTGAATCTGTGGAAAGAAACCCCATCCATGCTGAGCGAGGCTTTGTGTCTCCTGACAGTGGAATGTACAAAGAGACCCAGAAGAATGAATTGGATTAAGGGGGAAAATGAGCAGGAAAAAGATTCCGAAAAAAAAAATCCCTATTGAAAATGCTTTGTTAATAACACCTACTAGCGCAGAGCAGTCGTTGAATGTACTCAGCTTGTCAGGATGATGCTGATTGATTTGTGTACTGGGCTCTTTTACAAGCTAACAGTTTGAAGCAAAAGACAGAAAATTACTTTTCTACTTCTTTTCTCTTCCAGTTCTTCATACTGCATGTGCTCAAGATGTTTCAAAGCTTGTGTATTTTTTTTTTCTTCGTATGAAATATTGTGGCGGTTTTCCTTTTCTCCCTAACCTTCCTCTGTTCTGTTGTTCGCTCTGGAGAATAGGAGTCCCCCACCAGGTTGTCTAATTATGCAAGCCCTCGTGCTGCATTGCTCTCAGGCAGAGTCTCAGCTCTCGCTGGGGCCTCAAGAGAGGCCTCCCTCCTCAGTGAGTTTTAAAGGTCACATCAGTCCCCCCCTCCAACACACACAACACACACCACCAGCACCTCCATCCCCCCACGCCCCATCAGCTGAGAAAAAAGCATTAGCTTGCCGTCTTTGGAGAATATTGTTTTCCACCTGGCACCCCTCACCACCATCATCCCCTTCCCCCTCGAGGTGCATTTGAAATGCACTCAGACAACATGTCTATGGAGCTGCTCACAGCATGACAAAACAAACAGCCAGCCCTTGTTTATGCCCCTGGTTAAGAGAGAAAAAAAAAACAGAAGAAAAGAAAAGGTAGACTTTTTGGTCTTCTAAGCCACTTAGAATGGATAGACTGATGGAGCAATTTCACCAGTTTAACCTCTGTCTCACTCTTTTAATATTTGTTCTATTACACACATATACACACATGCACACAGACACACTGATGTCTCCACGCAAGAAACAAACACACACATACGCATACACACACACACACATACACACACACACACACACATTCTCTTATTCAGGTGTCACCAGTGCAGTCACTGCAGTGCAGTTTTTTTTACTGAGGTCCCTTATTCCCCAGTGGCGTTTTCACTCAGGGTCTCAGGTTGGACAGAGAGCAGTATAAACCAGGGTCTCTAGGCGTCATACTTGTGGACTATCAATTTACCTACTGGCATGTTTGACCACTGCGCATGGTTTCCAGTGTCAGTTCAAACGCTTTGTGGCTTTGAAGGTCATATAAATTACACATCAGACATGGGCGTGACACAGCACAGCGCTCTGCCATACTTTCCACTGCCGACCAGTTACCTTCTGTTTGTGCTTGACATCTGCAAAAGCAATGCTAACCAACACGGTCATTACAACAGTAAGATGGATACTCGCTATAAAGCAATGTGATCCAATGCATTATAGGAAAAAGAATCTATACATATCTATTACTTACACGTTGGACATGATATATTGTTGATAAGAGATATTCTATTTTCATATTGTATTTTATATGAATATTTGAATAATAAATATTTAAAGAATCATTATGATTTTGTCCGTGGTGATTAACAATACTCTCAGCTCTTGTAGAACTTCTAGCAGTATTTCAAAGGCTTGGCTCGAGTGTAGACCATGTCAAAGCTTTAATTCACTTGATGTTATTGTACACCACGGCTTCATATAACTGTCACTAGATATGTGCTCTTGTGCCAGTGAGGAAATAACTTGTGCCAGTCCCGGGCCAGAATGGGGCCAGAACTAAGCTGCAGCAAATCACACACAGGGCACTGAGGTGCACGCAGGAAATAAATACTATCTTGATGTAGTGTGATGTTCATTATAAGCAGTGCAACAGAGCTCATGGCTCCAGTGAGTGACCTCTGCACCACTGTCAGGAGAAATAATGCTTGCCGAACTGCGTTGCCATAGCTCCCAAAAGACATCAAAAGAAAGACAGATTTGAGCCCGCCATGGAAACACTCGCAAAGTCACCCTGAGGTTGTCATAATTATGCCGTCACCACGGTTACATCTCAAGTATTACATCTGACACCCTGACACCCCCCCCCCCCAACCCATGCTATTAAAGGGTTTGAGTCTTGTGTCTAGATGGCAATTTTATGGCAATGTAACTTTGTTTTGGTTTATCTGGAATTATACTACTAAGGAAAAACAACAGTGGTATACTACCATTGGGTCATTCATCTTTGCATGCAAAGATGCAGTTGGTTATTTCTTGCGAGGTTATTTACTTTGCTTATATCCGGTAGTATACATAAAGAAATAAACCAACTGAAAATTCGAAACTTAGTGCCTTATTTGTTAGCTTGTGTTTGTTTTTAGACAAACAATCCTATACATTCACTAGTGAATGACATAATGCTTTGCAATTTAAAGAGGTGCTGAGAAAAGACGAGCCTGTTTTGTTTCTGGTTCTCTGTGGTGCTCTACTCACCAGATGCTTCACACAAGACTGAATGGGATGCATCTGGTGTTTTTACCAAACTCCACTGAAAAGATGCCAGTGCCATTGTTAATCAGAGCAGTATGACTGCAAAGGAGGTGCCTGTATTCACTCCTCTAATCAAACGCTCCATGAACAAAGGCACAAACAGCAGCACAAAGATGTGTGTTGGGATGTTAGGAAGCTTGAAAATCTTTGTTTTCCCCATTTAGTGTGGCTCCCTCGACAGATTCTTGTTTCAAAATTGTGGGGGTATGAGGGTGGAAAATTGGAACAAGGCTCTAGTGACAACGAAATTACTGGTTGTCTTTATGACACTTGTATGCTCTGACGCTGTTTTGTAAGCCAGTCACACCTGGGCCTCCAGACCTATTAGAGCCTATGCTTCAAGTGCTACCCATAACTATCCACTAGCATGTCACAAAGACAAACAAGCTACAACATGGAGAATAGAGTATGTTTCAGCCGTCTCACCACTAGGGACGCTTTTAATTCAAAGACAGACACACAATTCAGTACAGTTCAGTAAAAAAAAAAAAAAAAAACAGGCAGAACATCACCATCGCTGTGCTCCTCTCCTCCCCTCCTCTCCTCTCCCCTCCCCTGGCCGTAATGAAACGGGGAAATCTGTCTTTACCCTCTTATCGCTGACTGCAGTTATGCCACCTCACCTTTAAATATTCATCATGTGCCTATTGCGCCCCGAAGGCCGGCATTTTAAATTATAACAGTCCGGCCTTTAATTGCCAAAATGCCACCCAGGCTAGGGGATCTGAGTGATGTCCCTATTCATTATTAATGAGTTGCCGAGAACAGCTTGACATTTGCATTGTGCCAATGGATGGAAATGAGTCATGTGGGCGCAGGTCTGGCGCTGTAATGTAAGCTGTTAGGCTGCAGCTGCCGGGAGAACACTGGCCATGCAAACACTACTGTATGTGGTGATTATGCACAGCCCAACGAGGTCTGTCTGTCTGTGTATGTGTGTGTGTGTGTGTGTGTGTGTGTGTGTGTGTGTGTGTGCGTGTGTCTAATTATCGTAAGAGGTGCCACTTGTTAAGGGGCAACGATGCCTTTTTTTGATAAGCACCGTAAAATATTTGAAGCTGCAGTTTCACCAGAATGTAGAGACAGATTTATTTTTAACCAAGAGGAACTTTATTTGCAGTGGACAGGGTATTCCATGCTGGAGATTCACTATGCCACACAATAATTAAGGTGAGTCCTGCAAACAGTAACATTAGAATATAACAAAATAATCTCCTCGTTTGTACTTTGTACTACTATTTGGTATATCATGATTACTCCTCATAGTCCTTCCTGTTTGGTTTGCTTGCTCTTCCATGCGATCCCTTATTTACCATGTGTTTCTTGTTCCTTGTGCTGGTATCTCTGGCCCTCACCTGCTCCTGATTGTTATTATTCTTGCTGTATTAAGTGTGGTCTTGGAAACCCTTATGTCTGCCACTTCTGTTTTGTCCATGTACTCGTGTTTACTTTGATCATCGGTGAAGTACCCTGTATGTAAAGGTACTTGTTTGTTTGTAAGTTTGTCTAGTCTCTCTCTGCCATTTTGTTTTGGATGTGCATTCATACCGAAGCTAATCATTCTGATGTTAATTTGTTTTTAACTGTGCAAAACATGTTTATCTAAACATGCTTAGCTAAAACCACGGACGAATTGTAGTCTATCCTATCATCGTAACTACTGATTGTACTTTTCCTACATGACCCCTGGCTGTTGGGTTGTCCCCTTGAGCCATGAATCTGCCCAAGGTTTCTTCCTAGATTAACTACCAGTTTTCTCCCTGTTGTTCTTGAGTGCTTCTTGCTGTATTGAATTGAATTGAATTGAATTAAATTTAATTGAACCTAACTGGCCAAGAGGAAAAGATAACACAAAAATAACATTCTAAACTACAGAGAAGACTTCCCCTGTTTTCACCTGAGTTCCAAATCCCTAAAAACCACAAACAGTGCAACCTCTGGTACTTCCAATAAATGAATCACTCTTTCTGCCCTTGCCTCAGGATGTTTGCCTCCATGTGCCACACAGCAAACAGGTAAACACCCAGTGTTTCACTACGTTTTCAGCATCTCAGCATATTTCCCAAAGCTCTCAAAGGGGGGAAATGCTATCTGATTTTTATGACTTAGGCCCAGTCCCATTTCTCCTCCCTTAACACTAGCACTTGACTTTGAGCGCCCTCCAAAATGCGATACTCCTTGACGATGAAGTGAGAAGTGTTGGGGGTAGAAATATGTACCTATGAAATGGGACACCACTTCATGCCAAATCTGATGTCTTCACCTGTAATGCAGTGATGACGTGGACTACCAATAGTAGATTTCACTCTGTTTGAAAATGCTGACTCATATCCACAGGATTTACAGGCTAGCCTATAGGGAAGCCTCACAACAGGGATACTTTGTTGAACAATTTTCTCACATTCATGTTCAGAAATAACAAAATGTGCATTAAACTAGATATCCCAACATATTTTGACAGTTGCATGCTTACTAGCAAAACTATTTGTTGTTTTTTTTTTCTTTTCCCATGAGGCCATCATCTTTATTCAACTATTTTCTGGGCTCTCGCTATGTAAATTCACAAGTGTAATCATTCGTACACTTCAGTCAAAGTCTGCATCTAACCTCCCTCCAGTTTAAGGGGTGGTTTTAAGAGTTGGACAGCATTTCCCCAAGCTCTTAAAGAATTGGGACACCCTTCACTTACACAAGAACACGCAAAACCTAATGCTAGTGCCAAAAATTAGTGGAAGTGGTTGACATGGGACAGAGCCCGAGGCTAATTACCTATTGTACAACTGTCAACTACTCTTTAGGCACAAACTGTTTATGTTTGTTTCAGGTGTCCTTAGTTTTGCCACTCATCCCGGTTTTTCCAGGATTGTTCTCTTTTTTTACTGTCTGTCCTGGAAAATTGATCATCCTTCCCGGGACACCTATTTGTCCCGGTTTTTCATGAAAATGCAGTTCCATTAACTGTGTCACCTTTAAATAAATATATTATTCTGCTGTTGCATTAGTGTTCTACTCCCTTCTATTTTGACTGGTCTAGGGTTGCAGGTCTCTGTGTTGCTGCAGCGGATGCATACTTTTATTTTATTGGTTGCTGTAGTAGGCCTAGTTAAATGAAAGTTTACCCTACCGATCGCCTAGCAAATGTGGCCGTGTGCAACCACATGGAAGAGACTGCGCATAGAGGAGACAGAATCAGAGAAGTCAGTGTGAGATATAGACTAGAGAAACATTACAGCATTTTTGGTTTTGACGGCATTGGGGAAGAAGAAGAAGAACGACAGACAGACTCAGGGGAGCCAGCGATGAAGAGAAAAATATTTGTCACATTCAAGGCAGATTTGACGAAAAAAGACACCTTTGCAGGATGGGTAAGGCCTACCCAAGAGCTGTCAGTGATCCGACTACCCGCCTCCCCCTGGGCGTCCTGGTTTTCCACAGCTCAGATGTGGCAACCCTAGGTGTCCTTGAAAAAGCCTCTAAGGCTGAAACAAAAATTGACAGCCATACTGGGAGTGAGTAAATGTGTGAGCTGCACTGGTAGTGCTTTACTAACTATACGTAAAAGAAAGGAAACCGGAAATAAAAAGGGAAAGAAACGGAAACCTTGTGCCTCCATCAGTTAGCGTTAGCTGCTGTTTCGCAAATTTGGTCTATGTTACACCAAATATTCGTCATTCTTATACCTACTGACAGCACTCTGTAATGTCAAACAACAGGATCATTGATTGATTTAGTAAGTAGTGTTCCTACATTAATACACATTGGTAAGTAATCTCAAAGTTCTAGTTATTAAACAGCATAAGCATAATGCTTAATATGTAAGGGATAGTGAATGACAACATGACATCTGCATATATCAGATATTAATGCATGGCAGAAGTGGTAATAAGGCCACAGAATTAAGTTGAGTGGCCTTTACACTTTGGAAGAGTTCATTAGCCCATTTATGCCATTTTACCATGTGTGTGCTATGTGGTTTTGCTAACAATGATAGCTAAAACAGGCTCGTTTGCGGAACTATTTTTTTCCGCAAAATTATTGTCTCACTTACTAGGATAAGTTCACAATAGCGAATTGACATCTAACTCACTTTCAGTGTTATTTAACCATGCCCAATTCATCTAACTTTAGTTACTGGTTTGCAATTTGGTCTATGTTCTATCAAATTTTCTGGTTCTTTTTCTTACAGACAGCACTTGATGACCTTGAACAACAGGGCTATTGATTGATTCACACTGAATGTCCTTTTGTCCTTACCTTTTTTCCAATTAGCCCTCCATTGCCATAAAACTGTTACTTAACAGTTAGGTTGACAGTTATCATGGAGTGACACTATATATATATATATATGTATACATATACACTCAAAAGAGATAGCTTAGTGACCCAGTAGAGTATGTGGCCATGCTAGCTTACTGGCCCATCCCAGTGCTTAGCTGACTGCCAAACTAACTGGCCAACATAGCTTGCCATTTTGCAGGACCCATTTTCGGCCCAAATCCAGTTTTACCAAGTAAACAGTATGAGTTTTTTTTCTGGTCAAAAATCTGAACATTTTACCCAAACACCCCGCATAACATTTCTGGCAACTCTTAGTAATGAATAAACACCAGTGACCCTTTTTCTTGGTTTAACACCTGCATATTATGTCCAGTCACACAACCGACCTCTAGATGCATATCTGTGGAGAAGGTAAATCTGTTAAATTTCCAAGACCCCGTCTTTGTCATGCTCTCGTTATGCTGGACTGTGCCGCCCCACAGCTTGTACCAATGTGGTGATACAGATGGACTGCTCTGATGGATGGGGTATTTGATTGTTGCGCCAGGCAGAGCTCAGGATGGTGCCCAGAATAGTTTGGGTCTCAAGGTGATTTGTCCCGCTGCTTGCAGCAGAAAGTGGGTCATCACTTGATGGCTATTGGAGCCCTACTGGCAGACCACTTTTCTGAGGCACATTCAGACTTCTGGAGGCTCACAATCACTCATGATGAGCATTATCGTGATCATCTCTGTGATTACCACATGTCCGACATTTTTTTCACCCTCTTATCTATATCATTGTGGAAACAGGTCAACATAAATGACACAGTTTGTACCAGAGTTCAGTAGATCCTGAAACATAGCCTAGTACTTCATATTACTGTCCAGATTAAGGGATGTCATTGACAATACATTTCATCATCCACTCAATCATGCACAAAAACAACAAAAAGAAACAATATAACAAATGTTTGTTAGATGGACAGATGCATTAATTCACCTCTGTTTCTACAATGGATATGTTACACATACGAACCCAGTGTGACAGATAGACCTTCCCCAGAGTTTGTCTCTGTTTGGAAACACATTCATGCAATTGCACAGCCTGTGGATCTGTGAGGCAGGCAACTACCTGATTCCTACTGCATGCTAAATGCAGAAGTGCAGGAGTCCTTTTTTATAAATAGTTTGGGATTTGAGCATACACAGACCCACATACACATACAGACTCTCTCTCTCTGTCTGTTTCACTCTCTCTCGCTCTCTCACACACACGCACACACACACGCACACACACACACTATCACCCCATGACAAGATAACTTGTAAAAAGCCATCCAGCCTAGGGATTGAGGCAAAGTGGACAGAATGGTTGATCTCTCCTCTCCCCATGCACTCCACCCCCCCTCTCCTGTAAAGATATAAATCAGGCACATGACCCCCCTCACACACACATCCATCCACCACACACACTCACACACACACACACACACACACACATACACACACACACATGCACCATCACCACTGGCTTCCATTTGTATCTGTCTTTGTGGCAGGTTTTACTGGGCTAAGAGGAGCGGGACGATAAATTTCATCTGTGACCTCTTGACCTCCACAAAGTCCCTTGATTGCAAGGAGGAAATGGTGGAGGGTGGAGGGGGTACATAGAAGGGAGGAGTGGAGGGGGTGGGTTGAACTTCTAACGGTGTCGGTAAGAGACGGCTCCCTCCCTCCCTACCCCCTAACCCCCTCAACCCCCCCGCCTAGTGTCCTCTGGGCCTCTGCAATTTAGGTAAGATTGATCATCCAATTATCATCTGGCCAGGAGGAGGGTTGCGAAGTGCGATTTTCATATTGTACTAACAGCCTGCAAATGTTTCCATACGATCCATCAGCCTCTCTTAATTACTCGCCATGCGCACGCAATCAGCACACAGGCAGCAGTGGAGGAGGGCAGGGGTGTGATCCTGAGTGGATATCAAAGAAAATACAAGAACCGCTGCTGCCTTTGAATCCAGATCTGGGCCACACATGGGCCAGAATCAGCCACTATGCTACTAAGACTCCATCCTCTCACTCTCTCTGTCTCTCTGAGAGGTATAACTGCTCTGGACGCTGCTGGATGTCATAACACAAAAACTACAGGGTAAGATCTGGGTCTAAATCAGCTCTTATTTGCATCCTTATTAGTGGTTGTGCGTCTGGTTGAGCAAAAATCTCTTTTGTTGTTGTAGTTTGGGTCTAATACAAAGACAGGCGCTCATTTTATTTACAGTCTGCTGCTACAGTGCTGCTGACAGGGGGGTAGATTTTAGTGCTGGAGTGGATTTGGGCCAGATCTGGGCCTTAGTGAGCTACTGTCTGTGTGTGTGTGTGTGTCTACTGTATGACACTTACGGTCTGTATTGATTTCCCTGCAGCACAATCAAAGCTGATTGCTCACACACAGAGCATGCCTTGTGCTTGTGATAGATCACACAATGGAAGGGAATAGTATGGTTAAAAGCTAGTCATGCTGTCAATAATGCTCAAAGCTGTGGACTGCATCTAAAAATTACATTTTAAAAAATCCAATGGGCCATCAGTATTCATGGTCATTACGCCAGGTTACACAACACACCAAGCCTGTTGTTTTGAATAATTAAAATGGCATGGCAGCATGTAATTTTCTCCCCGCTCCTTTGTTGAAACAGATGCAAGTCGACAAAGCAGTAGACGATATCTTGTGAAATTGCTGTTGCTGGGAAACGCCAGAGTTAAATGCTTATGCAGCCATGTTTAGAATAACAACAAGGTTCTCCTCAGCTAGCACTGTGGGCACCGTGCCCTCTCCTATCATGGCTGAAATCAGTAATAAGCCTTCACGGATATGGCCAAATCATACGGATTCTACATTCAGATCTACACTGTTATTAAGGCTACTCAATATTACTTCCACTATCGGCTCATAATAAGCTCTGACTCAACAAACAACTGGTACTCAGAAAAGAAAAGAAATGAGAAAGAAAGTTGGAGAATGGTATAGACAGACTGAAAAACAAGGTCCTCTACAGGTAGTATTCTGGGCTGGAGGCTATTTAGGTGCATGCAAGTGGCATGGAGTACCATTTTTTTTTCTTTTCCTCTTCTCTATTCACTCCTGTCTTTCTCTGGGAGCAATTAAAAGTGCGTCCTGAAAGCCCTGCTCCAACTGGCAGCACTGGTGGGATTGGGGACTTCAAAGGCTGACCTCAAAGGCTACGGCTAAAATGGGCCTGAAACACACCCGCAGCTCGTCAGGACCACAAAAAGAGGCTTGTTCCTGTGTGTGCGGGGACAGGAGGGCAAGCCATGCAGTCACACAGCCCTCCTTAAAGGACACGCAGAGGAACCATGAAAGTCTCCGCTGAATTAAATGCCTCCATTCAGCATGCCAAAGAATGTCAAGGTACTGGGTATTAGAGCACACCTATGATGAGATTGAAAAAGAGAAAGAAAGGGAAGGAAAAAAATCAAGGAAGTAAGGAAAGCATGGATGGAAAAAAGAGGCAGCGTTACATCCCCTGAAGTTATTTTAGAGACTTTTAAAGTGCACTTGCAGGAAAGGTGGAGAGGACTCTACCAAAAAAAAAAAAAAGTTTGTTTCTATAGCACTGACTGTGGTCCTGGCTCTGTGCCAGAGATCTGCACCTTTGTGCAGAGTGGGGCCCTTTTGTTCTGTGGCCCGGTCCATTAAATCCCATCAAACCGTGCACTTTGCATGGAGCCAAACAATGCAGCGAGGACACCTGTTAAAGTAAAGTGATTAAAGCTTGGCGGAAGCATTTTAAACCTGGTGAAAAGAAAGAGGAAATTAGTGAGGTACATGGGGAGGACTCTGCCTGGAATTTTATCTTCAGTCACACAAGATGTGGCAGTCAGAAAATGTGGACGTTTAATCACCACCTACTCAGATACCAAGGCAATCCATTTTAGCCGTGATTGCTTAAATGCGGGAAAAAAAAACGTGAAAATTGAAACATAGCTAATCCTTTTTGCCTTCATTTGTTTTTTTGTTTTTTTGCAAAACCTTTTACTGTCCAGACACTTCTCTTCATCTTGCCCTTAGCCAGGGTAAAGTGTGAAAATGATGCTAAGCTTCTCCCATGTTATGACTGAATACAAATCAATAGAAATGCCCACTGCAGGCAAGGACAGGCATGTGATTTGGTTTTAATGACTTCTTCTTTGCAAACTGCAAACTGCATGTTATTGTCCTCTGCCTGCATTAAGAGCGCCTGCTGGGATGATGCTCTTTATTGAGAGCATGTAAACTACCTGGTGAGCTCACATTTGGTTACCTCTCTGCTACACATTTCCAGAGGAGTGACACAAAGATCTTACCATCAGGAAGTCAAACTACTGTGCATTTCTACTGGATTAAAGAGCTGTGGGAGCGACAGAGAAAAAAAAAAAACAACAGATGCAGAGAGAGAAAGAAAGAGAGGGATAGAAAGTCAATGAGGTAGAGGGAAAAGTGCAGATGAGGGAGAGGGGGGAGGCAGGGAGGGAAGGGACAATGCAAAGATGGGTAAGCATTTGGCACTCCCGCTGTCTTGACTCTGAAGCATGACTCGTGCTCGTTACAGGAAGCCTGGCTGTCAGGCTGAGGGGTTCTCTCCATTTCCTCAGCCCACTCCTTCATGTTGTTATTGTTGTGTTGTTGCTTCTCCTCCACCTTGGCCCGTATGCTTTGCTAGCATGTCTCCATGCGTCTGGAGGCTCTCTCCCTCTGATTAGGGTAATTACTGTCTTCTCTCTGCAGACCCTGTCAAAAAAAGAGAAAGAAAGCCCGGCATCTGCGGACTCATCCATTTGTCTTTGAGTAATGAAATCCCAAGGGGGCGACCAGCCATGCCTTGGTAGGGAGCCTCATTTCAGGAGCTATTAAGTAGCGAAGGCGCAAGGCTGTGGCGCTTTTATCGCAAGGCTCGTTAATCTTGGATCCCTTCCGCTCAGTGGAGCGAGCCCCACTCGTTGGCCCAGCAATCACACTAAATCAACCAGACAAGCGGTGGGATCCTTGATAAGGACTGATCCAGTGCTGATCTGATCCAGGGACAGCTGCCTGGAGCTCCGGATCCATGGCTCTGAGGCTGAGCATGGAAGACAACTGCAGAAGAAAGGGGAGGACAATGAGTCACTCCTCCCTGGTGTGCAGGTGTGTTGGGTTTAGTTCAATGGAATTTTATAACATAGTGTAGTGTGTGCCTGGTATTACTGGTCTGCTCAGCACCTCAGGTGAACGTAAAACCTTTTGGGTGACAACTTAAAAATCACTTGTCATTAGCATAAGCATTTGAAATCCCAACATAGCACTGATTTGCCTTCAAAACCACACAAAGACACCTCAAAGAGAACTCAAGAGCC
The DNA here is from genome assembly GCA_015244755.2 of Tenualosa ilisha. Taxonomy (NCBI): domain Eukaryota; kingdom Metazoa; phylum Chordata; class Actinopteri; order Clupeiformes; family Clupeidae; genus Tenualosa; species Tenualosa ilisha. The sequence goes on from PYXC01000629.1 coordinate 5,550,794, forward strand.
CAAGAAATGTCACTTTTAGTGATGGTGTTTGTATCCCTGAAAAGTCCAGAATACCATACATGTGGTCATGGATTAGGCAAAGAGTCAGTTGTTGTTTGAGTGCAGTGTGGGGACCCACTCAGGTCAATTTACCAATGAAAGCTCCTGAAGCTATGTGAAAATCTGTGGCAGCTTCCAGAGCCCACACAGACTGCTTGGCGAGAAAATCCCACCATTAATCTTTCCAGGTCTGCACCCACATCTTCAGTGGTACATCTGGCCTGAAGTAAATGGGACTATATGCAATATCATGGGCAATGTAACTCCGCAGACACTGGTTTTATTGCTCACCTCTCCCTCCTTTCCCATTTTTTTTCAGTCTCGGCATATGTGATACTGTACATGCAAGGAGCCTCTCCACGTTGCCCTCTCATGAATGAATGCATTCTGACATGATATATGGAGCTCTAAGGACTAGTATTATTGCACTGTGTATGTAAGCAGAAAAAAACGCTTACTCAAGCAGTTTGATAATTAGCTGGAGTTAATCTTTCTATACACACTACATCTAACCACTGTATGCATTAACTACAAATTACATTACCAGTTAATGCACAATGGAATCAGTTTTTTTTTTCCTTTCTCCAGAATCAGAGGTTATGGAAGTCCACGGCAAGCACAGAGACTATGATGAATGCATGAGGCGCAAGTGGTCAAGAGGTGTTTATTTCATGGGTTTTTGCTCCAGTGACAGTCCTTTCATATCTGGCCATGATATACTGTTCAGGCAGCATCCACAGAGACCCCACAGAGCAGGCAGCTCCCCTTTGATATCCAACGTACCAACAAGTGCAGGCGCCAGCGTACCCCTGGCCCATATTTAGGCTTTTGTTCCGGGCTATAAGGAGAGGCAGCGGATCATCATTCATAAAGCGGGTCGGTCAAGTAGCAGAGGTCAGAGAAGACACATTTTTCTAATTCATCAGCTGTACTCGGGCTGCCAATATCAGCACTCACCCTCGGCGAGGTAAAGTAGGCCAGAGATCGCCAAGGGGGGGGTGAGGCGGGAAGCAGGAGGCAGAGTGGACACCGGGTTTTTCGCCACGTATGCGAATCAGAATTTCAATCAGCTGGCATACTTCGCCATCTCAAGTATTCACATTTATTTATTCATCTGTTGGCAGTTTCATAAAAAGGCTCCAAAAAAATCAGCACTAAGAAATGCAACACATGCACCATGTTCAGACTTGTGGAGCTGCCAGCCTCTCAAATATTAAAAAACTCCATGCCATGTCAGAGTTGCCTGACAGCCTCATTAATAACACATGTAGCTGCACATGCTGTGTGGTTGATTTTGCTGTGTGTGATTGTTTTATTTCTATATTGTGAGAGGTCACCTTAGAGGCTGCCTTAACTGTCTTTGAGAGTTTCATGTGTTCCCCACTCAGGGGTACTGAGAGAGCCATCAAAGCACACGGAGGCCGGCCAGTCAGCACCACAGGCACAGGCTGTACCTACTCTGACCCTTCATAAAGTTAACAATGACCCACCAGAACCACTGCCCTAACCCCCCCCCCCCCCCCCCCCACACACACACACACACACACACACTTACACTAATATCAACCAGCTGAGGGAGCACATGTGCTGGTGAGTGGCCTTGGGTCTCTCTATCTTGGTCTTACCCTCTCCGTGTGTGTACTCTCGCTTTCTCTCTCTCTCTCTCTCTCTCTCTCTCTCTTTGTGTTTGTGCATGTGTGTGTGTGTGTGTGTGATTTTGTTGATATATTATACTTGAGGCTATGGGACATAGTATTTCTGGTCTTAACTCATTCACGTTTTTTGTTGTTTTTATTTGTTAGTTCCTTTGATTGGTTGCTGAGGAATTATGTCGGTCTACAAAATGGATACAGCAATTAGCATATAGGCTTCAGTCTTAGAACCTGGACAGAGATTTATGTGCATTACGCACGACAAAAAGCAGATGTTACAAACCCCGACAAGACTAAAGGTTCAATGGTTCACTAGTTAAAAGAGTTGCTGTAAGGAATGAAGATTTACAGTTTTTGCCAATCATTTTCACACTTGTCTTAATGCCATGTCTACTTTTTCAAAACTCATAATTCACAACAAGCATAGACTATTAAAGCCAAACAGTGTTCTCTTTTGCGTTGCTTTAGGAGAAATGCATTCAATCACCACTTCATCCAAAATTCATGAATACTTCTTCCAGTCAATGGTCACCTCTAACAAAATGTACAGCAGCTTTAGCAGATATTTAGATACTCTTATCAAAACAGTAAACTGTGAAGTCAAAACCTAAAGGAAATAAAATACACTATATTCAATCAGTAATTTTGGGTGAAGTATGAAGAGTTTTGGTGGCTGTAGCACATTCTGCAGCAGATGTTAACTGGGGTGCTCAGATGTGTGTTGACTATTTTGAAAAGATGGGCATTGTATTGAGACATGTGTGAAAATGATTGGCAAAAACTGTAAACATGTTGTTGTCCAACTAGGAGGACAGATCACAGTCAGCCACATTGGTGCTGGACATTGATTTTGCAGCTAGCAATCTAACAGGAACTACTGAGAGCAATTAGTTAGAGCACTGTTGACAGTGAATGTGTGGAGGGTGGAGTTAGTGTGGGTGCGTGGGTGTGGGTTTGTGTGTGTGTGTGTGTGTGTGGGGCAAAGGGACTAAAGGGACTTTGGTATACCAAACCAACAAACCAACTCTGACTACCGATGGCTGATTTCCCGTACATGGATTAAGTCCTAGTCTTGGTCTAAAAGAGAACTTCAATAGAGATTTCCACAGAAGAAAAAAGCTTTTAGTGTAGGATTAAAGCTTAATCCATGCATGGAAAACAGGCTCTGAGAATGTAACCCACAGATTCACCACTGAGGAGAAGCAATGAAGAAAATGGCTGTTTACCTGAAATCAGTCTCAAAATAAGCACAGGTTATGTGCATGCAAGAGAAAAGACATAGGAAGAATTTAGATCAATGCCAACTAGTTGTTTATTGATTGATTATTGATGACATCTATGTATAGCAAAAACTTGATTGCTGCACCTTGAATGGACCTTGATTAGATTCAACCAGATGATGTCACTTTTTACAACAATGGCAACTTACGGATGAAAGGATTTTGTAAACTTTTAAGAAAGCCGAAAACATTTTAAGTGTTTTTAAATCACATTTATGTCGCGGACACCAATGTAAATCTTATAAGGCCAACATGTCTTACTAGTCAGGGGATTAAAGATTAAGGATTTACCAAGAATAAATCACTTGTTGACTTAGAATAAGGAATTGTTCAGTAAAGACCTAATAGACGTGTAATCATGATAAATATAGACCTTAATAAGCACTAATCCATAGATATTAGTTATGTGTACATGTGGTCCTTAAAATAAAGTATTACAGAAATGTCTGTGGTGTCGACAATAGACACTGCCTCTGGAAATCATCTGTAGACTGTGAAAAATTCAGCAGGTTTTCACCTCAACAACATACTGCCTGACACTGGGATGCAGTGTTCATTCAAAATGACAGAACAATGCATTTATTAAGTTAAAAAAAACATACATTCATAAACAGCTACGGAACCTACAGAACATGGTCTACTTTGGTGCTTTGAATGGTGTATTCAATCTCCGTTAAACTGGATATTATGGCAGACTCTGTTTAGTATTGTAAGCTTGTCCAAAAAGCAAAACAAAAAGCCTCTTCTCAACAGTTTAATGAAATCAGTGACTAATGCATTTACCCTTCAACCTGGTTATTTAATAAATAAATTAAATATTAGCATAATGTTCCTAAAAGCTCGGATGATGTCAGAACATACTTATACATTTTCATTGTCTGCATCTTATGAAATAATTTTAAATATGCTAATACTTCCTATAGTGGCCTTTTTCAGCTAAATATTTTTGTACAACTCTTCCCACTGTGAGTCATTCCTTCTACATTATTGTAGTTTTTGGTTCCTGCCCACAGTACTTTCAAAGGTACATTATTTTGCAGCATCAAGGTCCTTTCAGCTTCCCCATTAACAGAATAATCACTCTGAAATTGGCTTTCAGAACAGTATATGTGCCTTTGGAGATATTGCCATTTAAATTTAGATTGCGTTTTTAATGTATTCCATTTCAGAACTCTCACATTGGTCTCCACAATGCTTCCTCTGTTTTTGAAATGTTCATCCTCAAAGGGAGGATGTTTAGAAGCTTCTAAGTTCAATTGCAGATGAAGATAAAGCCATGCTGGCATGAGATTTCCCTGCAACACGGGAACTATCGTGGTTGCCTGTCAATTGACCTCAGAGTATTTGAAAATAAGGTACCATTTACATGGCATACTGTATATGAGTTTGAATGTGACATCCACATGCTGTGTGCTCTGTGGTTTGTTGACAGCTATATGTGCTGGCAATATTGCACTGCTATTTGTTTATGAATTTATTGTGCACCTAGAAATACACATGACTATGGTAAATTTGAACCCACTCTCTTTCTCTCACTCCCTCTCTCTCTCCTACACACACACACATACACACACAAATTGAAGCTAATTTGTGCGCTTTCCAACAGTGTTATGCACTCAATGCACGTTAAATATTGGAGAAAAAAAGAGCAGAGAACTGACTCCAAGAGTGGAATTAGTTTGAGCTAGTTTTTCTTGCAGACTTGGCCATTTTTTATCTTGCTAGCTTGCTACTTTCTGTTCCTCCAATGGCCCTGGTTCTGGCAGGTTACGAGGAAGACACCTCATCTTTATATTTGGTTTGCACACTCACTCTCTTTTTCATCATCTCTGTGTCTCTCGACACCTTTGCTGAAAATTTCTCATCTGACTCCCTGCATCCTCCGGTGCAGTGCAGTGATGTCCCAAATGTGACAGTCCCATTGGAGGGTGGGGCTTCAGGGTGAAGGCAGTGCTGACTTCAGACTATTGATTGAATGCAGACTAATGGAAGTGTATGGTGACTAAGGCATCAAGGCCTGTAATAAATGACTATGAGAAAGCATCAAACACAGTACAAACACAACATTAAACACAGATACACATCATCTCATCATTCACAGGAGTAAACACAATTGGTTTTATGTACTATTATGAAGTATAGCCCTAACAGCAGATAAACCTGGACTTCCATCTGACGTGATTAAAGTCTTTTTTGTTTTTTTGTTTTTCTTCTCAGTGTTTGACTTGCAGTGCCTGTTCCTCTAATCAAAGCCCATACAAGCAGCTGTCATTTCGACAAAAGGCTCTGATAGCTCATCAAGTAGCCTCAGCTCAATAGCCAGCGTTTATCTAAGAAATATCACCACTGACAAATTGGACAAACTGGTATTGCACATTGTGGATGTAGTGCTGTAGACACTGTAGAAACAACCCTGATAAAGTCAATGGTTTGGTGGGATTATTTTCCTTATTGTTTAAAAAAATATATAATCCAGTGGCTGGTTGAATTCACATCAACAGAGAGAGACAAATTAACATTCCCACCATACAGGGCCACCAATGGCAACAAACACATGAAGGGATAATTACAAAGAGAGCTCTCAGCAAACAAACACAACAACAACAACAACATGCATGAAATACTGATTCTAAAATCGGTATGTTACAAACTCAGGTAATGTTAGTGTATGAAACAGTGTCCTTGCTGCATGGCAGTATGTAAAATATGCAAACGCTATTGGAGGCTCTGTATTGTGTAGCATTTATGAACTGATGTTGACGAAATTATTTTCTTTCTCTCCTGTGAGACCAATGATGGCATCCTGCCACTCAGAAACATAATATTCCTTAATGCTTTTCTTAATTACACTGTGATCCAGATTCTCCGAGAGGAATTAGGCCAGGTCCTTAACTAAATTACATTATGGATGCAGAAACACCACCAAAGGACAATTTTGGGGCAGAAGAAAATTTATCACCTGCCCCACAAACCGGTCTGAATGTGGTGACATAATTCCATGAGGACATGTGAATTCTAATTAACAACACAATATATGATTGCATACTTTATGTGAAATATTCACTGGTTAGCATTACAAATAGCTGTGGATTGGTCTGGCATCTTGAAATGCTCTGACATTTACTGAGGCTACATTTGAGAAGTTACAGTAATATTGGACAATCTAGCCAATGTGGTAATGCAACATGGGGAAATGACTACACTACTAAATTGTCAGATAGGAAAAATTTTGTATAAAAAAAACAAACAAAAAAAAACATATACACTTTTGTCACAACCAATCTATTTGTGATGGACTTCAGTTTTACAATGAAAAATGAAAGGATCATGTTGATTTTAAAATTAATCTCTCTTGCTACTATGGGGGATGCTCTCTGATTTTTTCCTAAGCACTCTTTATCAAGATGGATCACTGTTAGCGAAACACACACACACACACACACACACACACACACACACACACACACATACACATACACAAAACATTCTTTGTTAGCATGCAGCATTGGGTTCTTGTCAAATTTGTATGTAAATGAACATTTTCACCTTTATGTACAATTCATCACAATTGATTATCTGTCAAAATGCTGGTACTGTTTCAACAAGATGTGTTTTTTCATCCCCTGTATCTACGGTCTGCTGTACAGTCCAAATGATAAAGAGGGGGAGTTATTGATCATACAGGGATTCCAATGGCCCATTGTATACATGTAAATACAAGTGCTAAAGTACTGCTTTAGGCTTTCCTCCAACACAGCACAGCACACTTTGACTTCTGAGAGTGAAAATGTGAAATTTCACTTGGATCCATACTTGTACATACTTTACATTCAGTTTTTTTTTTTGTAAATGCATGTAGAGAAGTATGTCTATGGGAAACATTCCAACAAGTTGACACATGCCTGTCTGACCTCTGTGGCGATCCTGACCAAAAAAGCCCTATAATCAAGAGACCATTGATCAGGTGTGCTTTGAGTAAAGATAGATAGAAGATAAGCTGTGTGTGTGTGCTTGTCTGAGACTGAGGCAACCACCAGGAGAAGCAACAGTAGTTTGGATGACCTAGCTCAGCCGTCTCAGGTGCCTTTGACTTGTTTGTTTTTGTTCTGGAGCCCTGGCTCTAGCTCTGGCCTGTCTTTAGATTCACTCAACAAATAGATAATGCATTAAGGAAAGGAATGTGGAAAATCACTGCACTGCTTCAGCCATCTTAATATCACCTTATATGGACATAGACACTGTCCTTCACTCATCGGATCAAAGACGTCATTATTTGATGAAACATTAAAGGTGTGGTTTTATGTTTGGTCGTCTCAGACACGATTTCAACATAGCTTACCAAGATTAAAGGTTACTAAAATAATTGAGTTTGTGTGAATAAAAGATTAAAGGTAACTAAAATAGTTCAGTTTGTGTGATTCTCTACAATAGATGGAATGTGTGGAAGATAAACCCAATAATGTCTTTTACAGCACAATTAGGCCTGGCTCAGATTGCAGTTTACCAGGGTCTAGTAAATGTTAACATTTTCTGTCTAATAGCACATTTTACTGCAAACAAATTGACTTTGAGGAATGAGGTTATAGGCATTCAAAAGTCAGGGTGAATGTAAATGGGTAGGTATTTTGTCATAAGAATTTGGACATGTCTATTACCCACACTCAGGGCCCATTCTTTTGCTCATTTTGTTATTGGCAGAAGGAGTGATGGAGAGAGAGAGAGAGCAAGAGAAAGAGAAGGGGATGAAAGATAAGTGAAAAATAAGTGAGTGAAAGAATGTGTGTGTCTGCATTTGTGTGTAGGTGTGTGTGCGTGTGCATGTGTGTGTGTGTGTGTGTGTGTGTGTATGTGGGGTTTAGAGAGATACAGAAAAAGACAGAAAGGTGGTCATGTATTTTAGAGCTCTGTCATCATAATGTCACAGAAATGAGGATCCCACATTAGGCTGACGCTCAGCCAAGCAAGAAGAAGCAAGAATTCAAGAGTGCACAGTGCCAGTAAGAAATAAGCCTGCACAGGGACCATCAAACTCACATTTACCCCAGACCTGCGGATGCTTGCCAGATCAGGGCCAAAACTGGGATAGATCTGCACCAGAGTCATTGTCTGTCTCGGGGAGACAAGGTTAGAGTGTGTGTGTGTGTATGTGTATGTGTGTGTGTGTGTGTGTGTTGGGGAGGGGTCACTTTGCCAAGAATGCTGAGCTCATGCACTAACAGTGTTTTTGTTCTTGTGCGCACCCCCCCACCCCCCGCCCCCGCACATGCACCACACACATGCACACACACACACACACACACACACACACACACTATTCTGTTTCTCCTCTAGTTTTGAAAGCACAGTGGCTTGGGGCTGATACTTTTATTCACCTTGCCCTTCATGCTTCACCAGTCCCTAATCTCTATCCCATGGAAATGCTTAGATTCACTCAAGCAACAAGAAAGCAAATCCCCAAAATGGCTGCCGAGACTCCCACGAGACAACAGGGAGTAAAGCACTGAATAAAAGATTATCATAACTCTGAATTCTGTCAATAAAAGAAACAAACAAACCCACAAAGCATATGAAAGACTGTGCCTGCAAGACAATCAATTGTGTTTTACAGCAGTTAAGATAATGCAAAACAAAATCACCCCAGTCTTGTGCCTAGTCGTCTTAATGCACAACATAAACAGAGAAGTAGGAACAGCCAGCCAGACATTGCTGTGGGGTTTCCAAAATATGAAGGACAGGAATTACATTTGATTGCATTGGATCATAGGGACCTGATTATTAAAATGTGTGCAATGGATTGTCTTGTCGTGTTCCAACTGGCTCTAACATGTAAAGCCACAAGTGTAAGTTTACCAGGGTCAATCTTAATGAAGACGTTCTAAAAGGAGTGAGGAAGCAATACCAGATTAGATTAGCTTATTTTTTTGGTGCTATGTCTGCACATGTTCTGGATAAACTACTTTCAGGGCTGCCTCTCATGTTGCAATGTCTGTGCAAGAGGAGTGTAATTTACACCTTTGTGATAGAAATGGCTTGAGCTAAATGCCTTCCCCTCACTCACTGTTTCTGTCTCACACCCCCACCCCCCACCTTTCTGTCTTTTACTCATTCCATCCGTTCCCTCTCTTTCCCAGCCAATATCCATTGCAGCATGGAAATGAGAAATAAGATTAGAAAACAATTTATATAAATCCTCCCATGTTTAGTGACTGTTTACATTCTTCCAGGAAGGCACACAGAGTGCCATCTCCATGGAAACTGCCATCAGCCAATAGTGAGTCCTTTTAACCCAACCATGTGACGCCATGCCTGGTGAGAGATGTATTGAAGTTGGCAGTCAAGCTGTCTGCTGACTATGTTTTATTGAAAGAAAAATAAGAACCATTGAAACGGAAAAGCTCCTTAGAGTGCAAAAAAAGAGAATTTTGTCAATCTCAGAGTAGTGGCTCTTACAAGCACAAAGGCCAAAGATCATGTTTTTCTTTTATGTCTCTGAAACATTTCACACCTCAAAGCGACTCAAAAAAGTTTTCAGAGATGGGCTGGTTATTTACTTTGCTGACTGAAATTCATTGTAAGGCACATCCAGCTCCACCAGCACATCAAACATGAGGCTATCCAGGGGTGTGTCAGCTGTTTTTCTCATTAAGTCAGCCAACTGAACCAGTCCATAAAATCCCTGGTCCAGGGAAAGCTTATGAACTGTGTGAATTCATAATCTACTGAAGGAAAAAAAAGGAATTTAACTGGGCCTTCACATGCCCTCTTTGACACACACACACACACAAATACACACACACACGCACACACACATACACAGACAGACACACACACACACATACACAGACTAATGCATCCGGTATCTATCACACACACACACACACACACACACACACACACACATACACACACACATACACAAACTCTCTCTCTCTGTGTCTCTCTCTATGTGTCTCTGTCTTTCTCTCTCTCACACACACACACACACACACTTCCCCTGCTCTACCTTGCAGGAACATGTGCAGAACTGCGCTCCCTGAGATTTTATCAGCAGCCTTGAAACTACCTGTCGACATCGATCAGTGGTGTCAGCTTTCAGCGTGATGGGCCTCACGGTTATTAGAGCGTAAGGCTCTGGAATGGGAGCCTCTGCTGAACACTACGCCACCCTCACCCTCTCCTCTCCCCTCCTCTCCTCACGTCCGGAGCAGAGCAAAAATGAAGCCTCATACCGCACATAACATAGCCAAACCTCCTCCACCTTCCTTGCCTGCTGCAGAGCCTTCTGCTCCTGGCAGCCCCATTATCTCCCATGTCAATTTTAGATTCTGCCTGTGCGAGAGAATACATTTAGATCCAGTCATTTTTCAGCTATGTAATAAAACAGACGTCCCAGTCTGTGGGTGACGAAAGAAAGAGGAGAAGGGCTTGTTTTTGTCTTCTGTTTCCACTGGTCAGGGTCATGCCACTTAAGAAAGAAGGATCACTCAGGAAATGAAAGGAGACAAAAAAGAAACTAACGCAGGTTGGAAAATAGTGGAACTTCCTGCTAATTGCACATCAGATTTGGAACTGACTTCTTCTTTCAGCTCATGACCTCATCCAGTACACTTACATAAGTATGTTTTGTTCTTTTCTCAGCACCTTAAGATGTTGCCATTATCCTAATCCTGGTCAGTACAAATCCCTCTCTTGAGAGAGGAGAGTTGTTTTTTTGGGGGTTTTTTTAAGCTTGAATCACTGAAAAAAAAAAGAAATGACTCACAGAACAACAAGCAGGCTGTCAACTCTTCCATCAGCCTTTAGCTTGCTCCACTAAGAGGATGGCTTAGGGTGCAATTAAAGATGCAGGCTGGTTATGACTGACTTGCCACTCTGATGGAGGCCGCTACACTCAGCAGCCAACAGATGGAGACAGACCAGAAGCGGAAAATGGATGAGCACAAAAAAAAAAAAAAAAAAAAACATGAACAGGGCTACCCCCTTAGACTGTACCAGAAAGAGAGAGAGAGAGAGAGAGAGAGAGATAGAGACAGAGGAATGGGAAAATATGTCTGTATGCATTATGTAACATTCACAATGCTGGCGTCAATGAAGTAACACATGAAATAGAAATCGCACTGGCCGCCTGCCAAAGAACCTTAGGGTAAGAGACAGTTTGCTACATATGGAAATGCCTCTTTGTGGATGTGCCTTCCAAGCCATTAACAAAAATTACCTACCAGAATGAATGACATGTGCATTTTAATGTCTGTAGACTAGGTTAATGTTAGAAGACTGTAACCTTTCAGACAATTCCATACATTGAATTCCTGCCAGGAGAGTTATGAAATCTTTTTTTTTCTGATATATGGTTATGAAAGATGCTGGCATGTATGTGGGTTTGTTGAATAAATCCATGTTGGTGAAAGTGCTCAGGTAGCCCAGGGCATGAAAAGGATTACTTTTCTTTTCCTGCGGCATTCAACCTTCTGACAGCCACTTTCAGTGGGCTAAAACCAAAGGCCCAGTGAGGACGTTCTCTTAATGTCTCCACTGAAAAGGCCCCCATGTGCTTGTGCTTATACTGCCCTGTTGGCTGTAACCTTTAGAGTCGGTGCCTGCTGTCTCCTCCTTCTATACGTGTACACTGTTCACCTGTCAGTGTGAGGACAACATTGGCAGAGCTGCACTAGAGGACAGGGAGGAAGAGGAGGGGGGGGGGGGGGGGGGAATGCTTTCCCAGCATGCAACTCTTCCCAGCCGTGGCTTTGTTGGTGGCTTTCTCCTAAGCTCTCCTTTCAGGCCCTGCATGCTCTGTGACTGTCCAGAGAGTGGCCACAGGAGCTGGGGACTGAAAGCCCTCAGCAGGCTCTCTCTCTCTCTCTATATATATATATATGTATTTCTTTCTCTCCCTCTCTCTCTGTCCCTACCTCTCTCTCTCTGTCTCTCTTCTCGGCTCCTCTAGGCGTCAGAGGCAGTAGGCTCCCCATCAGGAAGCATTCATCAGGCACATCAAAAGGCAGCTCAGGATGCGCTGGGGCCCCCGTAGGCCTCCTCCCCCCCAGCTCCCCCAGCACCATTCTGCCTCACCTCGGGAGGGCCTGCACCACCCACCACCCTCCACCCTCCCCCCTTCACCCACCCACCACCCTATCCTGAGGAAAAGCTATTTAATCAATGCCTGCACTCACGCCGCACGAACCCTCACTGTCATTGGGTCCAGATAAACTTTTGCTGTGGCCGACACGGAGGGTTCTGGAAGTGCTCGGCATCATACTGAGGAGAAGAGTGGCCAAAAGGTTGAGAGAAACCTGCTGACCTTGTGGGTGACAAAACAATTCTAGAACCTTCTGCTGAGCCCTACAATACCAAGCGCTGGGTGAATGCTTAATCTGTGCAAAAGCCAATTGATGCAAACTTTCATTTTACCAAGCAATACACAATTCAGTGGCGGAGGGTGTTGATCATTTAATTTTTTTTTTAACATGGTCAGGGGTTTTGTCATACCTCTGACCAAGCGAGTGAGAGGAAAAGAATGTGAGAGGGACTTTTAGGAAGAAAGGAACTGGAGGAAGAAAGAAAGAGCTAATAAAGAAAAGCAACAAAGAGAATTAGGTTAAGAATCACACGCAGGGTGTAGCAAAGACAAATTAGAGCAGAGGCTTAGTGCGGGCCACCGTGTCAAACAATGGAGATAAACAGGATTAACCAGGCCGAGTGGTCAATCCTCCGATTCTCTCTCTGTGACCTGTTTACCTTTCTCTCTTTCTCACCCTTGTCCCTCCGTGTTCTGTTCTTTTACGCTGGCTTAAAAGCCAACATTAAGTCCACCTCAAAAACCATTTCCCTGCTTTCGGAGCTGCCTTTTAAAAACCTTTGCAGCCCCTTCAGAAGTAAACAGGCTGGATGGTGGTAATGGTGCCTGTATACATTTCTCCAGAGGCCCGCTGGAGTGTTTATCCAGTGTGGATGTTTAAGCAGCTGCTGCTGGCCTGAACTCAGTGTGCCGCATAGCTCACCTTGGCATCATGAATCGCTCAAGTGTCTACCTGCTGCCGCTCTCCCACCTCCCTCTCTCTCTCTCAAACAGACACTCTTGATGATGCCTGGCAAGTGTACGTGTCATGGAAAAATACAACACAAATACAACTCTTTCAATCCTCTTGGGTCAGATGCTGATGCAAGTCAGTAAAGAATTCAAGCAACAGTGAAAAATCCACCTAAAACACACTAAGCTCACCCAAGCCCGTACACAACGTATGCAGACACCAACCGAATACGACGATTGATAGGCTTGACGATGAGAGTCCAAACCCAGCACCATTACCTAATCAATTAATCCCCATTAGCACGTCAATCCATCAGCCTGGTATGAATAGGCAGTCTGTGTGCGTTTATGAAGCCTCTGAAATGAATCTCGGCTGCCTAATCTGAGGCTGGCCCAGCTCAAGACGGGCCCTGCGCCGCTCAGATGCGCCACTGAAAAGGCTGCATTGTGGTGCCGCAGAGGAATGAGTCGTAAAATTCCATGAATGTGCATTTTATCCGCGGCCAGGTAGCAGCACAATCCACCGGCTGTTTGGCCCGGGAGTTTTTCTTGGCCCGGCCCTCACCACCGACCATGACTCAAAGGCATCATAGAGCAGGCCCCTGCTTCCTCTGCTCTCCTCTCCACCCCTCTTACCTCTCTCTCTCTCTCACTCCATCCTTCTCTCTCTCCCCTTTTTCTCTCCCTCCGTTCAGGCATGTTTGGAGAGGAAGAAGGTGGCCGCCATGACCACTCTTTCATTTCAGGGCTATGTTTGTGTTCTTTGGCAGGGGGAGAAAGTAAGAAAAGGAACGAATGTGGGGAAAAAAGAATCTAGGGGATGTTAAGTTTGACTTTGCTGATTCGATTTTCCTCTCTCCCCCACGTTTTCTTCCTCATGTCTGTCCTGCTGCTGTAACACAGGCCTTGTGTAGCTCATCTGTGTGTGTGTGTGCGTGTGTGTACGTGAACAGCATACTCCACATAATAAAACTAGCTAACTAAATAAGTGTAATGACTCTGTCAGTCAAAGAGAAGGAGCTGGAATGATGGATGATAAGCAAGTGTCTCACTGATGTATGCGAATGCGATGAAGCCTGAATGGGACATTAATTACAATACTACATCGTTATGATGCCTTCCGCTCATACAGCCTTTTTGGCTCTCATAAATTGTTTGTTATTCGACAAGATGATTCCTGTGAGAGTATAATGTAGTCAGTTTGGACATGAAAAAAAACTTAAATGATGGGAAGCAAAATTGACATTCTCTAAACAAGGGGAAATTCCTGGCCTGAATTACTTTACCATCTCTTTAAGCCCCTGTGGATGTTTTCATTTCTGGACTATTCAGGTAGGGCACCCTCCCTCTCTCTCTCTCTCTCTTTCTCCATCCCTCCCTTTCTGTGTTCACTCTCATTCCTTTTCCCTCTCCTTCTATTTCTCTTTCTTTTTTCCCCCACTCACTCACCCACTCACTCACTCAATCTCTTTCTTTTTTTCGTTCTGTTTCAGTGCTGTTCTAACACTGATACGTTTGTCCCTCTCTCCCCCACAGGAACCAAACATTGTATGCTGTCTACATGATTGAATGTCTCGGTGCGTTACACCAAAAGTGATTGTCATAAATATTTCATCACCAAAATTGCTTGGTGCAATAAATATATGGCCACTCGTGACAGTGGGAGTGAAGCAGGACGTGGAGCCGAGGGCAGAACGCGGCTGCTTATCACCTCCTAAGTCGTGTCAATTAACAAAGCACTCGTACATCACTGCCTGCTCATTCTCTGGCCAAGTCCTCCTCTTCCCCTTTCACCCTGCTAGAGCTATTTACATACGAGCCTGCACCGGAGAGCCAAACGATTTACTGTCCCTTATCGGCCTCAGATTTCCTCTTGTGTTTTCCCCGAGAGCACTTCTGTGAAGAATAGGCCTTGACCTTTGACTTCTATGTGACTGCACAGAGATAGCAACACATAGACACTGGTGGGAAACACTGTGTGTGTTTGTGTGCGTGTGTGTGTGCGTGTGTGTGGGCACCACAACCTGGGCACCATACATCCATTAGATACTCACTCCCTGCTGCCTTACACAAGATATCTCTGCTTGTACTCTCTTGCTTGATTAAGTTACATCATCTATTTTATGCTGTGTATCTTCACATGTGCATCTAAGCTATCTAACAGGAGATGCATCTTGCATCAGAGTCCATCCCTCACTATCTCTGACACATGTGCTTGTCACACCATCTTACACCATCATCGTGCAACAACCAATTGCCACATCCTACCTGTTTTTCACTGCATTCATCCCCACATTTGGAATGTGCTTCTGTTCCAAAACACGAGTGTCCGAGACCCAGCAAACCAACTCACTAGAGCCCAGGGGAGTATCCCTGATAAATGAAGCGTATGCTGTGGAAAATGAGAGATGGAGATAAATCTTCTCATTCCCTTCCCTGTCCCATGTTATCCTGCAGTGCATGTCTCTACTGGAGGTGTATGTGAGTGGTCTCTGTCTGGGTGATGTAATTATGAGAGGAGTTCGGGGACAGTGTGACATTTGGGCGAGGGAGATTAAGAGCTCCTCACATCCAGGCCTGTCGCTACAATCCTCCTGAGCTTACATTAAAAGCGAAGTTGGTCCACCGCGTGACATTTTTACTGTGACCTGCACTCTCGCAGCTAATCAGGATTATGTTAATCAAAGAGCCATACGTCACACACTCACGCATACATGGGTATATGCTCTCATAGTCTCTCTCTCACTCTCTCTCACACACACACACACACATATTCCATTAACCTCGAGTCATCTTAAGTGTCTTTGGTGCCCTAATGAAGTGGCTACATGTCTGTCTGGAAGTCTGTTTAAACCTGTGCAGGATATCTTTTATTGTTGAATCTCCCTTCAACTGCCCAAGTTTGATGTCTGATTAATTCAGTCCAAGTTACTCCACAGGTGAGTCAAACAAACAAGAAAGAAAAAAAAAGACTAAAAAAAAAATGGCCTTCAAAAGGTGTTTGAGGGCATGCATTTGCGCACGCACTCTGAGGTGGATGGGGTCATGTTTATCCCTTTCCTGACAGTGTGTGTCTGTGTATGTCAAGCAAAAATTGAAAAATATTTCACCACAAAAAAACACCCCGTGACAAAATCTCTCCGTCTTTGTCCTGCGGATGAGTGAGTGTCCTCTCCCAGGCTTCCTCTTTGCCCCGGGCCCTGTGGAGATAACCTTGAGACGGTTATTTACAACAAGGGGAGCGGCTGTCACAATTAATTAGCACCATTCATTACCAGAGAGATGGATATGCACACCTTGTATTACCCTTCGTTTTTATAACCACTCTCTTTGGGCTCCAACAATAACCTCAATGAGATAAATCTATACCAAGTGAGTTCCACATGCATTTATCTCATTGATAAGTATCACTAAAATGCCCCACTGTGAAACACCAAAATTAATCTGTGAACATGTAATTCAAAGATGTGCAGTGTAGGTCACTCATGGTTATGTTAAATATGTATGTGTTTTGTGAAGTTTATTTTATCACTTTTAAAAAGGGTGTTGTTATTGTTAGTAAATTCACATATATGTAGGTATGTATTATTTACACGGGGGAAGTTTGAAATATATCTGACTTTGGAGAAAGGCTTTCACTGGCATGTTGTTTATAGTTCATTAGCGGGGCCCCTGTGCTGCATTAATAGTGCAAGGTGGTGCTTGTGCTGCGAGGCAGGCGCACCAGACACAATGGAGCTGGGTTTTATTGCCCATATCCCCGCGGCGAATGGCACACAGCTCCATTTCTGCCTGCGCATTATTTACACCTCTGCTTTTTACTGGGGCAGGCCTGACACAAGCGTGTGTGATAGATAGCATTTGTTTCCCTTCAGCTCTCTCTCTCTCTCTCTCTCTCTTTCTCTCTCTGTCTATGTTCACTATCTTTGTTTTTAAAGTGGGCCAGATGCTTTAGATGACTTCAACCATGAAGCGAAGGGATGTTGTTGTTGTTATATTCATTCATTGCCCACCCCAGCCCCTTCTCATTTTTCTCTCATTTTTCTTTGCTGCTACAACAGAAGGTGAGGTGACCCAAGGAAGAGCTTTGTTTTATGTTTAGCGAGTGATATTAAACCACACAGAGAGGACTGGTAATATGCAGAAGGTGAATACATTAGCGACTCCCTGGGGGTGGCATATATTTTGTTTGATATCACCCAAGCCAAAGTGAACTGCCAAATAAAACTCTTATTACTGTAATTGGCTTGACCTGCGAGTCAACATGATTCCAATTATTTCGGTTTTTAATCACAAGCGTGGGGTATGCAAAGGAAGTGCGGTAAGTGGAAGCCAATGCTTAAGCAGCTATGACAGAAATAATTAATTTATTCTGCGAGGAAGGTCAGAGATCACTCCAACATCTAAGCAACAATAGCTCCAAGTCTCCCTCTCTTATAACAAGCTGCTGGATCACTGAAGTAAGCTATGGATATGATATGCAAAGATCAAATCGTCTTCAGACGTTAACTATATTTGCATTACAAGAAGGAGACACATCAAACAAAACTAAATGAAGATTTCATCTCAGACAGTCTATCCATCGCTTCCAGTTTCAATATCTTAAATTACATGTGACACCACCGTTCATTATACTGTGAGATTATTGATCCCTATTTTAATATCTCAACCACCACAAAAGGTTTCCCTTGGAACCAGATTCTTAAAGCAGCTCAATGAAATGCAATTTTCCATTAGTAAATGCATTTATTTGCTTACTGGGAATAGCGGCATTCAAAGCTTTATGGAATAATTCCACTAAATTATCCTGTGCGGTCACTATGTATTTTTTTGTGGTTGTCAATAATTCATGCGTTATATATGCCTGTTTAGACTGTGCTATGAATAACAACAGGTCTGAAGAATACATTGCGTCTACCTTCATTATGTCATGTTCATCGAATTCTTAAGAATGTCACATTTATGGGAGTGTAAGCAGTGAAAACATTTCAAGATAGACAAATAAAATTAATTAAAATGAAAAGTATCAATGTATCAATGTATCAGTGTATTCAACCCTTCGATTAAGTTTGTTTGAAAAAGCAAAAGCCTCAAGGTGCAAGAAAGCTTACTGTCAAGGCTTTCCATCAACTCCGCTCCTTGGAACACCTTCATACCAAGTTCTGTGGGCCTTTGGCCCAGACTGCAATGTTGGATGGCCCACTTGAACTCCCTCATGCTGACTCTCTATGCGAACTTCATTCTTCAAACAGTGGCTGAACCACATCAACCAGGGCCATGACCAGCAGTAAGATCTCCACAGCTCAGCTCTTCTTCAGGCAATAACCAACACATTCAGAGTCTCCCTGAGTCTACAGGTAACATCTCTGAAGTTTGACCAAGAGCACATTCTTGAGGACTTCTTCTTGATCAACTTCCTCCCCCAAATTCTCAGTGAAGAAGTCTATTGGTTATTTTTGCTATATACTTACTGTTTCACAATTTAATTATCTTGGCCTAACATTTGTGGATGATTTGACTTTCTAGTGGAATCTTTTATTTATTTAAATAGCGAAATCATAAAGTTGCATAAATAATTTTTTGTCAAAAGACAGCAAAGTTGCTTCAAAAAGCAAAAAAACAAAACAAAACAAAAAAAACCCAATATCTCCAATGTTAAAAAAGCACAACAAAAAGCATATAGGTTAACTGGCAGTAATACTGAGAAAGAGAGAAAAATATCCATAAATATAACATTGGAAGATGAATCCACCTGCTCTGAACTAGAGGGCCATGGCTCTTGTTGGAAATGCCATGGTTGCCTAAGCAGGCTGCGTGCAGCAAGGGACTTGCAAATAGGTTGTGCTGGCGGCAGCCACTGTTGAATATGTATACTCACTCAACTCCGCCACATATTTCTCTCCTGATGCCACACACAACCACCATGGAAACATGGAAATCAGTGATGGGAGTCACGCCCCTTTTCGGAGGGTTCCACTCGCTGTGGGCTCATATATACGGCTTATATATGCACGCCTGGGTCAAATGAGCAGCATCAGTGGTGTGCGTGGTGGCGATGAATGAATTGGGGGGCCGTGGTTAATCCTGTTTAGTCCCACTGTGTGCACTTTTAAATCAAACGCTCCACAACCTTAGCATGAAACGGTCTCAAAATGGGGCGACAATAGATGCGTGAAATAGGGTGTACTGATCATGTTCCTGAGAAAAGTGGAGAGGAAATTGTGAATATGGCTTCTTGTTCTACAGCGCATGCTTGTCTAGCATGGGTTATGTTTACACCTGCTCCCTCACGCTCTAAAGCACGACTTTTATTGCTTACTTTGGGGAGTTAGGTGTGAGCGTGCGTTCAATGTGGGACTGGGACTGGGGGTGGGACCCCAACATTAGAGTGACTCATGTTTATTTACAGAGATGTAGATTTTATTCCTCCGCTCTGGAAAGGGGAAAGGTCAGTCACCGTCAACATAGGCAGCACCCATCCGAATTGTCAACACAAGGTCAGGTGGAGAGATTTGGTGTCGGCGACACATGAATTTCAAATACTGGAAGAGAGGTCTCGGCGGTTAAGGCAGGAAAATGGGCCGATAAAATAGTCTGTGAATTTGAATGGGAGATGTGCCCGGGACATCCCAGATGTATGAGGTGCAGCTGGCTCAGACCTTAATAAGAGACCGAGGGAGCGACAGGGAGGCTGGGCGGTGGCAATGTCAATCACCTGGGAAAGGGATAGGTAGGCCGATGAGATGGCAGGCGACTCAATTCCCCATGGCTACCCTGCCACCCCCCTCTCCCCCTGCCACACACACACACACTCCCCATCCCCCCTGCAGGCCCCTTTCATTTTGTTTATTAAGTTCCCTCTGACAGTTTATGTGCCTTGCCTATCTGCCTGGGTCCCCCAGGGTCCTCCTTTCAAGACGACACAGGAGGGGAAAGCGAGCGTAAACGCTGGAGCAGGAAATCAAATGGTAAATAGCTGCAAAGAGAAGAAAGAAAACGCTTTATATTCAGGCTAGCACAGACAGATGGGAAATATTTATAAGCCATGTTCTATAGTCTGTGTTGTATGATACTGACTTTTTGTATATGACTGCGCTAGGTTAGCATCCAATACATTATTAACACTTTGAGTCATGGTCACAGGAGAAGGCAGTAGTCATTTAAATGAGTAGCAACAGTATAAAACATTTAAGGCAAAAGTAAAATATATGACATGCCTGTTGATGATATGGTGCTGAAGAAACCATTATGAGCTGGGACAATTTGCATATTTCACTTCCGCATGCATGCCTCTGTGGAAGTCAAAAAGTTAAGGGTGCAATTTGATTTTGAAGAGTTCTCATGGAGACTTACCCAACAGCTGTGTCCTGACTTGGCAGCGTTATACACTCAGCATTTAGGCACATCAAAGGCTCTGGCCCTAAAGTGAACGATCAAAGATCTCTGAGTCTCCCCCTCACCCCTCTCCCTCTCTCCAACAGGCTCTTTCCTCTTTTCTCTCTCTCTCTCTTCTTCTCTATTGCTCAATGACTCTCACCGTTGTCTCATCCGCCTTGTCCCTGCAGATAAACAATATGAGGATGAAAGGCACTTTTGAGGGGCCAGTAGCATGCTTCAGAGAACGGGCCATATTGATGAGCAGCTTCTTGAGAGGAACGCTCTCGACGCGCTGTGCTGTGCTGTGCTGAGCTGAGCATCCTTGCCGGCTCCAGCTCCGGCTCCTTTGTGTAGACTGAATTCTTAAATGCGCTGGTCCTCTGCAGAGAGAGGAACAAAGGAGACTATCTCATTAATGCAACTGGGCCCTGGATCACTTATGACATTCCTGGTTGGAGGCCCAGCACCCACCTGAAAGCCCTGGTGGCACTGGGGGCCTGCATACTTTCCCTTTCAATAGGATATTTTAATGAAATACTTTTAGGCAAGCTCTGACAGGAGTCATGCCTGTAATGGCCAGGCGGCCTCCACGTTACAATACACATGGGGGTCATTTTGATTCATGTTGCATGTTTTGATCTTTATGTTGGCATCCAGGCTCTGAGTTATTTCTGTTATGATCTGAAAAAAAGCTATTTGTCAAGGCTCCTTTGTTTCCTGTTAAAGGCCTGCCTAACGCATTCTCCCCTAGATGTGTGGCAGGATGCCTTGTTGTGATCTGGAACCAATTCAAACCGCATGGATATGTACAATGAACTGAACAGTGTACACACATGCGCTTCAATTGATCAACATGCATTAACATTCACAAATATCTGGTACAGCCATCAGCAGAGCATAAACATACTCTTAATTAACAGATGCATTGTCTCTGCTACTAATCTCATTCATTACAGTCTTCAGCATTACAGCCATTAAATTGCCTTCACACATTTTATGCCAACCTTCATGATTGTTCTTTTATGAATGTATTAAAGGTGCCATATGTTTTTTTCAACAAGTTAACATAGATCTATGAGCTCCACATAAACGCCTCGTCTCTGAAGCAGCTTGCTGGAAATAGCAAGATTTGGCCTTTTTCACCTACAGTTCCCCTCCTCCGTATCAGATCTGACTGTTTCTCATTACTATTCCAGTCTCATTAATATGCATGAGGGAATTCCTGCTACGTCACTCTATACCTCACTCAAGTAGACAATGAGAAAGCGCTGAGAACATTGAGAGAACTTAGCAGTCTCTGCTGAAAATTAGCTACATTTGCTAGGTAAATTAAATTGTGAAAGTGGTGGATATTACCAAAAAAAAAAACTTTTATGTCCATCAAATAACCCTAAAACATACTGCTCTGACTCTTGTACCTTTGCCTTTTTCATCTTTTTGTTATTTTTTTCACTCAGAAAGAACATTTGTAGTCGAGTCGAGTCTTAACACGCTTTAGGACAGGGCTTTTCGAAACATCTATGGAGAAATTAATGGAAATCTACTTCCGTTTTTCTGATGTCCAGGTTCGCACATAAGGTGATCTGGCCTACTCTATAGGCTCTGGTTGTAGGCATATGGTTGTAGGCTATGCCTGCTAGCATGTACATTTTAAGATATTGCAAAAAAATCCAAGGATGGCTATGAAAATGAAAAATGATGTTTTAAATGAATTTATATTGCTGTCATAAATGCCTTGTACGATTATCTGAGGTCATAAAAAATGCCACAGGTTCATTTAGCATCAATCAAGTTTCAGTAAAAATGTCTTTTATTCACAATTTCATGGGAAGCACTACACTGCCCAATATCCTGGAGTGCAAAGCAGCATAAATCGGCTCCTTGGATTGGTGGAGATTCTCATTGCCACGAAAGTTGTTGACAACCCCCTCCAAGCGTGACAAAACCTCTCTGTGCTGGGATGCAGCGATGGCATCAGCAAAATGGCAGCAGGAGAGGTAAAGAATGATCTTATGAGACAAGTTATTCCTTCACTTTTTTGTTAGTTTTTTTTTCAATCGGGAATGAACATTTATATGGTTATCATGTACCCATAGCTAGTTAGACTGAGTCGAGTTTTAAAATGCTTTAGAACTGGACTTTCCAAAACATCTATGGAGAAATGAATGGAAATCTACATCTATTTAACTGACTTCCAGGTTCACATGTAATGAGCTCTGGCCTGCTCTACTGGTTGTGGTTGTAGGCTATGCCTGCTAGACAGTGCTTTCCATAAATCCTTGCTAATGTAGACGAGTATATTTACAGATAGTTTTTACAGAAGAATCTTCAAATTACATTAATGCTCATTACTGTTTGATTAGTTAGCATTAGTCAATTTCATGCCATGTTACAGTTGTCTTACATACTGAACAGTGCTGTTAGCTTACATTTTCCCTGGACACAGACGAAAAACAGCCATCTCTGCATCTGGCAATGTTGTTGCCTACCGATCTGGTTCTGGTAAATAAAATCAAATTTGCCTGAAAAAGGGGGAGGATTTATGCTATAGTACTGTGGTGTTCAATGGTGAGTCACGTAGAATCTAAATGGATGGTTTAAGCACAAAATTTGCACTCAGAATGTGTTTAGCATCACCATAGATCCAGACAGAAAAAATGTGATATTTTTCATAATATGAGACCTTTAAGCACTTATGTACTGTGTATTTAAAACTGAACCTGACAAAAGCTATTGATACTTTTTACATTGTCCATATGTCTAATGTCGAGTCCTTCACAATGACACTAGCCTCAGCAGCAGAGAATTCTGAGCACTTCTCCAAACAGTTTAGAAAAAAAAATACTACCCAATTTGCAGTCTCACTTCTCAATAGACCTGCACAGCAAGGGGTGGCTTCCGCCGCAAGGGTTTGTCCCAAATTGAAGCAAAAGCCATCAGAAGTCACACCTGCTACTGGATTCATGCCTCCAGGCATGTCAACAGCACACACAATGCAAGTCACTAGAACCAGAGGCAAGAAACCTTCATGCCGAGATCAAGCTGTGCAGCAACAGAGGCGATGCTCCTTGTGTTTATTCTGTGTCTTGAGACTATAAAATCCCAATAACAGTCTTATCAAAGATATTTTGCATTATTAGCTTCAAAGTGAAAGATGGCTTTTATACCATCAGAGTGAAAACACAATTATGTGCTCTGTTGCAGCTAATGCCACCGAATTAATGAGATCACTTATTGAGCAAACTGCTAGCTGTAAACAATGTGAATTGCTGTTACACCATGATAATAACACTCTGTGCTTCATGATAATAACACTTGGTGCTCGGAGTTTATATTAAACAGGCTGCTAGTAGGGCAGTCTAATGACAAAAAATATTGTATTTAATCAACTCTATTCAGCTGCACATCCCTTCTGGCATGTCTTTGGCCTAGGTTGCTTGCAGTGATTGTGCATGGACCCAGTGGTTATGCATAAGATTATTGCAGTTGTGTTGTAAATAAAAACAACAATCATTTGAATGGACAAAACAACAGAACAACTGCCAAACACAAAACCTATTTTCAAGAATCTACTCTTAACAACTTTTTCAGGGGTTCTCAAACTTTACTGGGCAAACGTTTCAGCTCCTCATGGAGCAGAATTTTTTTCAAGGACACCTTTTAATCGCAACAAAAATGTAACCATATAAGATTATAGCCATTTGGGTAACGCTTTAGATTAGGGTACACATATTCACCATTAATTAGCGGCTTATTACCATGCAGATTAATAACATACTAGCCATTTGTTAGTCCTTTATGTAAGTCATTAAATTATACTACATGAGCTTATTCTACCCACAGCAGACTATTAGCTAGATGTTTTGCAATGTATTATTTTATTATTATTAATAGTAAGTAAGATACTTCCTGTATATGAATTATGATCTCAATATGTTTTGCTCAGTAAGGGGCTTATAAGGTAGTAATACAACAGGAACAGTTATTCTCAGGAACAGTTATTGTCAATCAAAAAGTAATTAGACTTGTAAGACTCATTTGGACACTATTATTAAATACTATTGATAGAGAATAACTGTTCCTGTTGTACTACTGCCTTATAAGCCACATAATAACCACAGCATATTAAGATCACAATTCATATACAACAAATAGCTTACTCACTATGCATAAGCATTAATTAGGAGTTTATATTGGAAAAATTCTGTTAATGGTTTACTATGGGTACAATAAGCTTATGTAGAATAAGCTATTAATAAGTAACTTGTAACGACTAACAAATGGCTAGTATGTTACTAATTTGCATGCTAATAAGCTGCTAGTTAATGATGAATATGAATATGAATACCACATTTTTTTTTTTTTTTTTTGTCAAATCTGGGCCAACTGTGTTAAAAAAAAGTACTGTTTCACATAACTAATAACAACTAATATTCATTTTACTTGCAGTTAACATTAATGCTTAAGGAAAATGTTTTGACAGATTGATGTGGTGTATCATGCAGGGTAATGTGTCACTAATGTTATGCTGGTGGGAGTAATGAGCACAATGCAATTGGGCTCTATACTGATCTCTAGTATTTTCTCCCCATAAGAGAAGTCTATACTTTCCAGCAAACTTTTTCAAGGACCCCCTGGCAATGTGCTGTGGACCCCTGGGGGTCCCCGGACCCCAGTTTGAGAACCAATGGTCTGTTTTAATGCACAAAGTGCCACAAAAAATTATGTATTTTAAGATGATAGATGAATAACATGTATTTGGGTAAGAGTGCATCAGTGTGTTGACCTAATACACACATGGTCTGGTTAGCCTGAAAGATTAAAATTGAAATACAGTCTTGATCCTGAATATTCTGATACCACATGAGGTTCTGTAAATAGGTAGGTAGATTATGTTAACAAAATTCAGTGTTACATCCCAGGGCCAGGTCAAGGGATTTATTAGTGTAAAGCAGTGGTTAATACAAATCAAGCTCATCATTTGACCCTCTTGTCATAATTTCTTCTTGTGAATAAGATAGTAAATAATCCCATTGCTTTACTGCACTAGCATGTAGCCTGTCAACACCTAGCTTGTGTTAATACAGCAGAATATATACCTGCTGCAAGTGAGTGTTCCACCTCTGTCACTAGAGCAGCTGGTGCAGAGATGTGAAAAAGTGCAGCAGGAGCAGATTGTGCCGTTCTCTCGGAGGACTGGGGACAATCTCCATGAATGCGTGTTGAGTTTACAGTGTTTTTGGTGTTTAGTTTACTGCCGTGCTTATCCTGCATTCTAACAGGCCATTTCTTTCAAATCCAGCAGTAAGTGCAAGGTGTTTCATGAACAGCGGTCCTCTGGGAGCCGCAAAGGGAGTTTTGTCCTACGTTTGGCACTGTTTCCCTCTCTCGACAGTGTGGCCAGGTGAGGCTAGTCTCCAAGGGCTGCTAAAGAGAGATAATCATCGGCCTGGGGGGGGTAAGCAGGCTGTTACATTGGTAAAATTATCCAAAGGAACTCAGTGGACCTCCAAGAAGCCACTCCAATATTAACTTGATGTGCCTGACCACCATGAGCGGCAAGTCCTGCCTGGTGTTGATTATGTTGACACAGGATACTAATACCGTTAAGACATCTTCTTGATCTTTATTCTTGTCCTTCTTCTCAACCCTTGAGCATCAGTGGGAAAGAAATAATTAATTAGTTTCTGTTTGTTTGTCCAATTTCTTGTAGCTTATTTACTTCATTCCCTTTTTTTATTTGTTGTTTTGTATCTCTCTTTCCTCCGTTAGCTCAATTCTGATAAGTACACTCGGTCCTTTTTTGATAAACCGCTATCTCTCAATAAACATGTTGCTTTCTGACACTGTACAGTCTCAAATGTGTACACTACCATCTTATATATCGCTCTTCCTCTCTGTCTGTCTGTCTCTCTCTCTCTCCCTCTGTGTGTGTGTGTGTGTGTGTGTGTACCTGCATAGGGTTGGGGTTTGAGATGGAATGAAAAATACAGATGATTGCACACAGGCAGGTTACTATCATTCCTTTGTCTTCCCATCAGAAAAAAAAAAAATGTTCCCCTGCTTAGCTATCAGAACACACTGTTCATTGCTTTTGTTTGGTTGTTTGCCACTAAGCAGAGATAAGCATCTCGTTTCTGATAGGATGGAAAACATTAGGGCTGAAACTAGAGGAGGAACAGAGAGAGCCATATGAATTGGGCAGATTATCTGAAACAGAGGGAATTACTGGGCTTAGAAAAAAACACTCTTAAAATAACAAGGTCCACATGTTAAACAAGCCTTGAGTCTCTCTCTCTCTCTCTCTTTCTCTCTCTTGCTGTCTTTCTCTCTCTTTCTCTTTCTCTCTTGCTCTGTCTTTTCCTCTTTTCTTCTCTCTCTCTCTCTCTTTCATCCCAATCTATCCAGAAATCAGTTGTGATATAATGCAAACACAGGGAGGTGCTCTGCTCTAGCCTATCAGCTCAGTTATGTCTAATAATACAATCCTGGGTTGGAAGGACAGGAAAATGTTTCCATGTGTGTGTGTGTGTGTGTGTGTGTGTGTGTGTGTGATCAGGGTTTTCCTCCATGCATTTATGAATGAGCGGGCCTCGGAATGTGCATTGATTCATGAAAAATGACACTCTTGCGGTCATGACGTTTGATGAGGGTGAGTACACTTGTGGATTGCAGCAAGGCATTTAAACCAAGTGAAAGGTCTGGAAATACTGTGTGTGTGTGTGTGTATGACTCACAGGGTCCTACATCATCACCACCACCACAGAAAAACAGAGTCTAGAAGAGTGAACATCCAGTCCGATTCTACCCTATGTGTTTACAAAACATGCATACTCACATACATACCCACACATGTGCACATACACACACACATGTGCAAATACATATACCTACAAACATATGTGGGTTTAACTAAGTATGGTTGTGTGTTTACTGTGTAGACATTTTCAAAGCAAGCCAGCCTTTGACATCTGAGCCCTTTGCAGGAAAGGGAAGTTGCTTTTGGGCACTTCCCATGGAAATGACCTAATTAAGAGAGGTTGCACTGGTAAAGGACCACATAGATTGTACACAACACACCTGCACCTCTGGACTGGCCTCAGATTATGATAAATTGCCTACTGCAACCCTTGGTTTGCGTATATTAAATAGCTTGCATAATGTCTTGATTGATAAGACTACAGAGCCCATTTTTTCATTTCTTTGCTTTGTGTTGTTTGGCTTTTATCCTCTGCCTTGAACTTAATCTCTCTCTTTTTCTCTTTCTGTCTGTCTGTATTTTCTCTGTCTCTCTCACTCTGACCACAGCCAAATACATTATGCAACATAAGCACACAAGGCAAGACAAGACAACCTCCGTCCTCTTGGGGGCAGTGTTACCACTGAGGCCGATTTAGGCAGCAGTTTTTGAGGAGGTATAATAAAATATGTCTGAGAATATGGCTACATCTAAGAGCATGCATGGGGCACGGTGATTCAAACTTCAACAAGTCCAGGACAGTCAGCACAACATCAGCATTTTGGACTTGGGTGAGTAGGCTGTGCAGAATGATAGTAAGTAATAGAGTAATGGGTATGAACAAGAGAAAGCACAGCCTATTTATCCTATTGATTCATTTAGCAGACTTGATTTAACTATACATGCACTTTGTCATTTGCTTACTTACTGAAAGTACATGGCAATGGTAATGGCTATGGTAATTAGCCACACTTTACATCACCACGACACAACAACTCAGATCCTCTCTCTCTCTCTCTCTCTCTCTCTCCTCTCTCTCTCTTTCTCTCTTTCTCTCCATAAACATCCCTCTTGCTCATGTATTTTATATTTTGTAAATTTTGCCTGCATTTCTCTAAGCTCACAATGTGGGCATAGGATGTCCTCCTTGGGTATCCAGGTTTGTCTGTGCTTGCCTACATCAACTCAAAGGCCAAGTTGCTTGCTGAGACTGTACTTTGCCTAATTTTGTTAGTCCCCCCCGTCTCTCTCTCTCTCTCTCTCTCTCTCTCTCTCTCTCTCTCCCTCCCCACAAATAGTCTGGGTTATATCTGCTTAGCCCTTTTCAACAGTTACTGTCAGACCAGATAGAAAAGGGGTGTGGGTGTGTGTGTGTGAGCTACAGCTGTACGAGACAGGGAGAGAGAGAGAGAGCGAGAGAGAGAGAAAGAGAGAGAGAGAATGAGAAAAAAGAGATGTGGAGGGGGAGCAAGAAATAACACAAGAAGGAGGAGAGAGAAGAGAGAGAAATTGAGGAAAGTGAGAGATTGTGGATTGAATGTCAGCTCTCGGAGGATGTCTGGGCCTGTTTTCCTGCAGGAGGTCTACGGAAGTGATTAACCCCACGAGAGACCCGAGGCCTCATCCAGGAAGAACTCAGCAATCACGGCCCTCGCCTCCCAAGGCATTCCCTTTTAAGAGGGGCTCCTGACCCTCTGATCTGGAAATTGAATTCCTTCTGAATTTAGGCCTCTATGAATAAATCCTTAATCACACAAGTCTTGACGTCCTCTGATCCTCCCTGAGTCCCCCAAGGATACATCAAGTTGTGTTTTTATATTATTGGAAAGGAAAATGTCATCTCACAACAGCTTCACCACGATAGAGAGATGAGATCATGGCAAGAAAGATTTCGTTTTTTGAAGATAAAGCTGCTGACACAAATGAAACAGTTGAAACAGTGTTTAAGGACTTTACAGAGAGAACAGGATGATAACTGCTGTCAGAGTGAGTGGATACAGGAAATGACCTGCAGGCTGTTTTGTCTGCACACTCACCTGAGCAACGCTTTGATGGTGTTGGTTTAAATCCAGTGGAAATAGTTACACAACAGTGCAGGCATTGCTGTTATGCTTTGTTGAGCTGAGACGTTTAACATGCCCCACACACACGCATTTGAGACTATGACTGCACTCCTGGCCTAAAGCAGCCATCGAGTACAACTGTTTTTTTTTCCTTCTTTCATTAACCTCTCTGCTCTGGCAGTGGAAACCATTTCTCTCTTTCTCTCTCTCTCTCTCTGTCTCTCTCTCTGTGTCTCTCTCCCTGTCTCCCTCCCTCTCTTTCTTTCTGCTTCCCTCACTCTCTCTCTCTCTCTCTCTCTCTCTCTCTCTCTCCCCCCACCTTCTGCATTGACACAAGCATTTAGTGTGCAAATGACTGCACCTGAAGTCAACTGGAAGAGGTGAGAGAGAGCACTCTGGGCAAAAGAGGGAGGGGGAGTGATGGGGGAGTTGGGAGTGGGGGTGGTGTTGGAGGTCTCTGCATGCGTGTGTGTGCATGTGTGTGTTGTGAAGGCGGGGGGTGGGGGTGGGGGGGGTTGCATATGTGTGTGTGTGTGTGTGGCAGGGTTCTTGCCCGTCAGCATGGCCTTTGGTAAACGGGCCGCACAGCTCAGGTGTTCGTGTTCATGTCCTAGGGGCAGCAAGAGAGCAAGAGCGAGCGAGCGGGCGAGCCAAGCCGAGCCGAGCTTCTTTCATTCCGCTGCGGCCCAGGGAAAAAAAAAAAAAAAAAAAAGAGTATGCCGAGAGTCAGCACTTTCCTGCCGCCTGGTCCTGTGTTTGTTTTTGCGGGACGACCTGCTGAATAGCCTCCGATAAATAGCCCGGCCGGGCCCGAGAGGCAGGAGCCATCCGAGCCTGTCACAACTTGTAAATGAGACGGCTAGCGCAAGCGAGCCCCCCGCCGGTCCGCGCCTGCCTTGGCTGTCTCACAGCTCAGCAAGCACGCCGCTCTGGCCCCGGGGTGCATGGGGTGGAGAAGAGCCCATGCCAGAGCACACACACATGGCCCGGATGTGGCTCCGATGTGGCTACCGCCTGCCTCACCTCCATCCTCACAGCTCAGTGAGCAAGAGACATATTGAGCAAAGAGGAGTCTGCACCACAGCACAGCCACTACAGATGTGCCTTGCAAATTACCCAAATCCAGTTCATATATGACCCAGGTCCCATCCAGGCAGTACACAGGTTACAAGTAGCAACACATGTGGCACAGATTCAGTCATAACTCACATAGAGCCCTAATATAGTATATAATAATATTTTGGGATTAATATAATATCAGCGGCCAAATGGGATGCATGTGGTACTGAAATTACACAGGCATGGTTCTTAGTACACATGTCTGGTGTTAGATAGAAATATGGCACGTGTGGCATGCCTGTGGCACAGGTATAATACTTACATAGTGTTTGTGGCCCAAATCTGGTGTTAATATGGCATGCCAGTGGCACAGGTACGGCGCAGGAATGATCCATATGGTCCTGGATTAGCTGCCCACTGGACTTGGCCCTTTATTGGCATGTATGTGATCCACTCTCAGCATACACACACATAATACACACTAACATGTTTTGAAATTAGATGGAAACTGTGTGAGACCTTTCAGTGTAACATTATGCAGGGGAAAAACTGCAGTGTAATTTTGAAACAAGGGGCCTAAGAATGCAGTGTGTACAAAACCACTGTGATTAGCTGTGATAACATGTGGAAACTGTTGGTTTGCATGCACAGCATGTATTAACATCAGATGGGCAATTCAAAGGTTTCTACTGTGAGTGGAACCATTTGAGTTGAACCATTATCTATATGTTGTCCCAAAAGCAATTGGGATGCTTCATGAATCAAACATGCAGTAATTTGTTATTATACAGAGATGACATGCCTTGTCCAGCACTGCAAGAGCACTGGCTGTTGTTGCCATTGTTTGGGGCAGTTCCAAGCACACATCTTGAGTAAATGACTAGTGTTTGCTGAAATCCATCTGGTGCTGCTCGGCTGTACCAATGTCAAAAGAGCAAGAATTCATTTTACCTCCAAAAACCACAGATGCCCTTTTGTACAATAAATTGATGCTGACAAGCAAAGTGAAACAAAGCAAAGAACAGTTTCTAAACAACACAGTGCTGTGTTGCTTTCACAGTTGAATGTGTGTGTGTGTGTGTGAGTGTGTGTGTCTTTGTTCTTTTAGGAAAAAAAATGAAACACGGTGTTGATGGCGGGGACTTTTTACTGCTGTTGTTCAAAGCTGAGGTTTCTCTCATGGTCCCGAAAGTCCTTAGATCTTACTCCTTTTATGATCAACTATTCAACTTGTGAACATCAACAATTCATAAGCATGAAAGGTAAATGGGAAAGTAAGATACCCATTCAATGCACCAGGCATTTATTACCTATATCTATCTCCTGGCATATTGTAGTATCATACTTTAGAATAATTAATACTTAATACTTTCAGATTAACCCTTTTTTGC
The DNA here is from genome assembly GCA_015244755.2 of Tenualosa ilisha. Taxonomy (NCBI): domain Eukaryota; kingdom Metazoa; phylum Chordata; class Actinopteri; order Clupeiformes; family Clupeidae; genus Tenualosa; species Tenualosa ilisha. The sequence continues at coordinate 5,582,424 of PYXC01000629.1, forward strand.
CCTTACCCTTCTATAACATTACATTACAGCCTCCAACTGAGGTGTGACATATACACAGCACTGAAGTGAGCATTGGAAAGAGCTTCTTGGCTACATATGGGCTTTCACCTCAGAAGTGGTGAAATTCCTCAGGGGTTTCATCTGGTGTAAATCCCTAGAGATTTGCATTAGTGTCCTTAGACGCCTTTGATCTTTTTTAAGTCGGTGACTGGATGGGTGAATATAGGACCTATGTTCCCATGATGCATCAAATGGATTAAAGCAGTTGCTTATAATTTTGGAAGGGTTTGTAAGTCATTCACAGGGAGTGATTTTTTTTTGTGTGTGTGTGTGTGTGTGTGTTTGTCTGACAAGAACAGTGTATCATCAGTCAATCAATCAGTATCATCTGTATTTTTAACCTCCTGTAGGTTATTTGGGTTCAAAGAATCCTACTGCAATTTGTGGCACAAGCAACGTGTATGAGTGTGGTAGATGGTTGGATGTCAAACACAGACAGTATAAACCAAAGAAGAGTATAAATAAATAAAGTGTAAATAAAACACAATGGACGGCATGTGTGCAGTTGTTTGAATTTACAAACTATACTAAACAGTTGTGAATAACTGCTAAATACCTACTTTGGTTACATAAAATGAGGTGTCAGAAAGCACATTTTCTTGCATAGAAACATTGTCTGACACTTTGATGACAAAAAGCATTCGATCATAACCAACTAAGGCATCGGGTTATGTTTCTATATGAGCTTTATATGGCTTCATATCAAATAATTAAAAGTAAACTATTTAGTAATACTAATAAGCTGAATAGGTACCATTAGCAATCAATAATCAATTAGGTAAAAGCAACTTTGCTATTTATCGTGGCACTCACCCATGTTATACGTATGCTTATACTTGTTTATACTAATGACAGTATAATTTTGCATTCCACAGTTTCACACTGTATATTTGTATGTGAAAATAATCAAATGACAAATCCACATTGTATAAACAAACATTTCTCAGCTGATCTATGTGCACTAAAGGTTAGCATCTGCTCACTGGTTTCCATCCATCTGAGGCAGCAGGGCCACCACCCAGCTGTGCTCGCCGACCGACAGCTTCTATAAGATCAGTGCATTTCAGCGGCGGCCCTTGAAAGCCATTATGTCGGCCAGCGTTCGCTGACTCATCCTTTGGATTTCATGGGCAGCTGGGTCCTGATCCCCTCTGTGTGCTCCCTGCACCACCTCGGGGTGGGTTGGAGAGGTGGGGTGGGGGTTGTATTGGATGGATGGTGCGTAGTGGTGGTGGGGTGGGATACTGACTGCGAGGCTATAAAGGCCCAGTGCTGGGCCCTGAAAAAGCCCCAGCCAGCCCAGTACGTCCCCACTCCCTCACTCCCCCCACTCCCAATCCACTCCCAGCTCCATGCCACATTAACACACCCAGAGGAGGGAGCAGCCATCCTGCCCAGCAGCTGCTCCTGCTTCTACCCCTGCTGCAGCTCCAGCACAGCACAGCACAGCAGCGCCCCTGCCTCTGCCAACCTCCCGCCCACACTAGAACCGCCCGGCACAATTAGCCAAGGCAGGCCCAGACCCGGCCAGTTTTATTACCTGACAAACTGCAGCGCCAGCCTCTCTCCATATGTCAGAGCGGGGCAGGGGGTGAGGTGGGGTGGGGGATTGGAGGGCACTAGCTTGGATTTCCCCAGGAATGAAAACAAACTGAAAAAATTACATTAACTTTAAAAGGAGGGGTGTAGGGTAATGGGCTGATTGTGTGTGTGTGTGTGTGTGTGTGTGTGTGTGTGTGTGTGTGTGTGTGTGTGTGTGTGTGTGTGTGTGTGTGCAGAAGCAGACTGGGGGATGTGTTTCCCGGGTGATCATTTAGAGTGGCATGTTTTGTCTATGTTGGCCCCGCCTCTCCTGCTGGCCTGTGTCCTACTCCTGACAGACTGTTCCAGAATGAAGTCATGTTGTCATGTTGTTTGTGGAGTTCAGGGTTGCAGGATTCTTCCTTAATTCACAATTGTTTTTCTGACAAATTTAGCAGGTCTTATTAAATGAAGAAGACAGATCCACAGATACAGATCTCTTTTACTTGACTGGTAGGAGATTACCCAGTGCATAGTGAATAAACTGAATATACAATACATGCAGACAAAGCTACTATAATTATTGCACCACTCAGTTTGGGTTTCCATTTCATCTGATTATGTGAAATCTTGGAAATATTCATCACAGTGCTCATGTTGGTTCACTTTTGGCTACTTAGCAGTTCATATTACAAAAGCAAATGGAATATTATTTGGAAAGAAAGAGATTAAAGTGAATCTCGCACTAAATGGTAATCCCTTTAACAGATAAAGGCTGTTGTTTCAGTCTTTAATTTCCACTAGACCCAAATTCTGTCTACATATTTTTTGCCTTCAAAAACATGTTCCATGAACAGTTCTCTTTTGTCAACCGTGAATGTCAACATCCCCTCATCCTGCCATCCATGAGCCTGAAACCTTAAACCACCAAACACCTGTTCCTTTGTGTGAGTGAGCATTTCACAGGCGCTTCACAGAAATGCCAGTGAGCAATGTGTTCTCTCTGCTCTCTCTCTCTCTGCTTCTCTTTCTCTCTCTCTCTCTCCCCCCCCTCTTTTGCAGTACATTCATCCCTATTCTACCTTGCCCTATCTCTTTTGTGGAGGATGAAGCAGAAAGACTTGGCCCTCATCGCCGCCCCCCCCTCCTCCCTCCATCTTTCTATCCTTCTCTCTTTCTTTCAGTTTTTTTTTTTTTTCGAGCAGGTCTTTGTGGAAGAGTAGAGAGGAGCTCCAGTCTGAGGGCCGAGCCTTAGCTCCTTTCATCAGAAGATATTTGAAATCTAACTGACCCTATTCATTGGCTGCCAGGCCTGCTAGCACTGAGGCTATACAATACATGGCATAAGCGCCTGATGCATTGGCTGGGGAATTTCAAGAATCCCGGTTGGGGAGACGGCCCAGACAGCTGAGGAGGAATCAGCATGAACTTGTACACTGTACACAACACTTAGTTCTTTCTCCTCTGCTCTCTCTTCCCATACTTCTGCCACCCCCCCCCCCCCCCCCCCCTGTTTAGGTCATAAAGCCTAAAATAAAAAAAAAAAAAAAGAAAGAAAGAGAGAGAGAGAAAAAAAAAAAGATTCTCCCACAGAATGTGAAACTGCTGAATGCACGCTCTTCACATTGAACCAGATGTTTGACACCAGGGCAGTTTTCCACAAGAGGGTGAACAAATTGTCAGGCTGTGAATTAGCGAGGAGGCAGAGCTCGCCCAGAATAACTAGATGTCTTTATCTGACAACGTGCCAATGTCTGTCAGCATGAAAATTTGACTGGAACAAAGTTTGGCTCCTGTAGAAGAACATGAGTGAACATGACTGGACGCTCTGCTCCTCAGGAGTCTGTGTATGACTACAGAAACTATTTCAATAATTTAAAGAAAATTGCAGTTTTAAATCTGATATGCTTTTCAGACAGTGTCAGCTTGCAAGCATACTTCTCACATCTTAAATTTGCTGTCTGTAAAGCTGTCTGCAACGGCTTGTCTCACAAGTTGTGAACACACACCCTGCTGTTCTGAATGGCTAGCAGACATTTTTTCAAATCACTTTCTCTGAAGCATCCTTTCGCAATAGTGACACCTTGCTCTTTCACAAATACACATAGTGGTCCTAGGCCCTTATGGAGCACACAGAGCACACAATACTTGGTAAACATTAACACACATTTACACACACACACACACACACACTCACACTCACACACACACTCTCTCTCTCTCTCTCTCTCTCACACACACACACACACACACATACACACACCAAGACTAAGAAAGCACTTCTAAAATAAAAGCTCTCTCACAATTTGGTGAGAACTTGTACTGTTTTTCCTCAGTATGTGGGGTAGTTGTCCTGCCCTTCCAAACTTCTCAGTCACTGCCCCCCTAACCCAACCCCTGTGCTCCCAAACCCCTACGGAGGAGCGGAGAGCTGCTGTGGCCGTGCTGCAGGGCCTGTGTCAATACAGACGGCCCTGGTGGGGATGTGTGTTTAGAGCCCTGAATGGAGCGGGTCCGCGGCTCGCCTGGGTTATAATGGGAACAGCAATGTGTGAAATATGTAGTGCAAAGGAAGCAGGCCACGCTGGAGCAAAAAAGGCCGCACTCTGGCACGGAGCTGCGAGAGTCAGCAATAAAGTGTTTAAAATAAACAAGCCCTTTGGACGTCCAATTTTGGCTGCCTGGCCAGAGGCGTGAGCGGCGCCTTCTAAATTCAAGCAGGAGAGGGCTAAAGAGGATGATTAAGCAAAGGGCTCGTCTGGGTTCCTGCGAAAGCCAGCGGCAGCAGGAAAAATGGGGGAAAAAAAAGATGCTTTGTGCGGAGAAAGTGCAGGAGACAGCAGCAGTGCTTGAGGGTGAGAGTGCAATGCATGGCGGCTAACATATGGCGGCATCGGATCTGCCGCAGAGGGCCGAATATTCATGACAATCTCTCCTAAAACTCCTATAGCACTGACTGCTTTTAGTAGCCAGGAAATTGGCTTTCCTTTTAGGCTGGGAGGCTAGAGTGAACTGACATGCATAAAAGATGTGTTTCTGCCAATAAATGGCATTACTCAACTGACATTGTATTTATAAAAAAAGGCATTTTGTATTTACTAAAACCCATTTTGACAATAAGTAATTGTAGTGTATTTTAGTTCATTGGGGAGAAAACAAACCACTAGCCCTACTATCAAAATACTAAAGAGGTAATAGTCTATTTCATGTGGTTAGATAGTAAATGTATTCATGCAAATAATGAATTCTGTACCCACTGTAAATGTTTAACTCTCTTCATCTAGTAACACAGGAAAAAAAAAGATACTGCACATCAATTGTTTGCATGAAAAAGATTTAGCTGATTCTATTTTGTCATTTCACCCTCAAATCGCTAGCAGTGCTGGCCAAAGTCAACATATTCACAGTGCATGTCTTGTTGAAATGCACTATTAAACTGAAAAGCTGAGAACGGCAGGCTGTCTGGGGTCCAGGGTTTGACAATTTTATTGCTGTTAATAAAACATATGACAAGAGTGCATTAGGACATCATCAGACTGACATCTTTAATTAAAATGCCACCTTAATTAAAAATGCAATTAAATGTGAAACACTAATGAATGGCAAAATGCAAAATAAACTCCAAGCTTGACCTTCAAAATAGGCTGCTGTTGCTTTTCCTCATTGAAGAACTGAACAATTTTTTAAAATTAATTTAGCAACAACACAGGGGGGAGGGAGGGGGGTGCCCCCAAGACATAAATATATGCAACAAATTAATGTGAAATGGTTTGTGCTAGGCATTGGTGGTTAATTAAAAACTGATGAATATGTTTCAATGGAGTGACTGGGGGCTCTAGGGCGCTAGGGCCTAAAAGAGAACCTGGGGATGGAGGTGTGGTGAGGACACACAGAGTATGATTGGCAGGCAGTCATACTGGCTAATCTAAAGAAAAACTAAAGAAGAGGGCCTAAACTATACCCCTCTTGGACCGCGAGTGTTACAAATTCATCTTGCTGTGGAATCTGCCATGCTTGCGAATGTATAAAAAATGTTTGATGGCCTTGTGAGGAACACTGACCTTAAGTCATTCGGTAGCCAAAACCCTAAATGCTCCTGTGAGTGTGTGTGTGTGTGTGTGTGTATGTGTGTGTGTGGGTGGGTGTGTGCATGCGTGTGTGTGTGTGTGTGTGTGTGTGTGTGTGTGTATGTGTGTGTGCATGTGTGTGTGTGTGTGTGTCCTGGGATGTGCATGTGTGTTCAGATGTGAGCACATATGTGTGTAAGTGTTTAAGTGTATGTATGAGTTGTGATCACAGAAACTGAATGAAAAATGGAGCTTAATCTGGATTTAAGAGGCAGCACTTAATGCTGATTCTCTTTGGCGAAGGATCTTCTCTCCCAGGCAATGGACTAGCAATTCATCTCTGCACCATCACCTCTGGAGCAAGAATCCCCCTACAAAACATCTCCTCTCAATCCCGTCACGCTCTGATAGTTTCTGTGTGCTCTGTCAAGGGCCGTTGAGCAGTAAGAGGTTTGGGAAGCCAGCCACTAAGACATAACAAAAAAAGGGAAGACAAGACACTCTCCAGACTGCCCTGTGTCATTCCTTGTGTGTGGCGTAATCTAAATAATAAGACTAGCAGTAATGCAAGGTATTATTCCGGCAAATGCTTGGCACTTCATGTCACTGACAGGTGGGTTGTGTCATTTGCATGCCACGACACCTGTTAACCTGTGTGATGCCACACTACACTCTGTCCAGATGAGATCTTTTTCTCTTTTCTCTCTTTCTCTCTCTCTCTGTCTCTCACCAACAGTTTTTCTCTCTTTGTCTCTCTGTCTTTTTCTCTCCCTGTGTCTGTCCCCTCACCTGTTTTCTCTCTTTCTGAGATCATGAAGGTAGTGGTTCTTCTCTGCCTACCCTATTAGCTGTCGGCTGCAGTGCAGGAAAGGAATGAAGGCCTGTCAGACTGGCAGACACTCCTCTCTATCAGGTGACCCAGGCTGGGGGGACGCTGGGCTGGCTCAGCCCATCTCTTCTCATTAGGCCGGTACCTTGGCTGTAACAGATACTTGCATGACTCTGGGATGAAGCCCTCCAGAGGTGTTATGGGTAGCTGTAAATCACAATGAAAGCACCCACCCGAGAAATAAAAATAGTTCAAAAGAAATATAGAATCATGCCAGATAATTATTCTTTTATTATGACATGAATACATACTGTGCACACAATAGCCTACTAGAACCTACCAAAATACATACATACATACATACATACATATGCAAGTCAACACATTGATTAATTTGTCAGCTCACAAATGTTATATGATATTAACGGTATGGTTTTGGGCATCATTTGGTAGAGAGCATACTGGCTGGCCCTGTAGGTTTTCATAGCACACTAGCGTGCCCATTTTGGCCTACTTACATCTGTGTGAGTTCTCAAGAATCTTGAGGTACAGCAACGTAATTCAATTCACCTGGACAAAGTACTGTGGAATTTAATAAAGTTACCCTGGTAATCTTTGCCCAGCATAAGAGGGCCTTTGAAATGTCAGGGAGGAACTTGTGGAATTCGGAGGCATATCAAAAGTACTATAAGGGCAGGGTGTAGTGAGAAAAGCTTTCACAGTTTCATTACAAATCCAAGACTATCCCTCCAAATCCAGCAGCATTTCTTAAGTACTTAGCATCTAAAGTCAGTAGAGTAATAAGTTGAGATTTCCAAGCTTTAGACTTTGACATGTCGCTGAAATGTCCCACTTCGTATAGCGTCCTGCTCTTGTCTAGAGTAAGTCTGGAATGGATTTAGTTTGGACCTGCAGCTGTTCTGGTGTGAGGATGGAGTAGATCTGGTTTGGATCTGACTTAGAAAGCAACCTAGGTATTTAACTTTTTTAGCTTAATACATTAGTATTGAGCATAGCATTACAGTATTTTAGAAGCACAGCATTAGCGCTCAAAGGCATTTGGATTTTTTGATGGTAGACTAACTTGCCACTGTAGCCAACCTTTCTCCAGAGAACAGGCTTGGCAAGATTGCTGCCTCTGGTCTGGAGAATTGCAAATTACTTTTTATCACTACATTGCACAGTAGTTCTGGAATTATATTGCAAATTATCCAGAAATGATGTGGAGTTACCAACACAACATGTATCAGGTCCAAGTCCAAGGTATTTACAAAAGTGGTGCAGAACATAAATAATCTATGATTGTAGAGGGAACCCCAAACTGCTAGGATATATTTAATTCATTTGCAGGGTATATGATTTGAAATGTGCCTGGGTTCTGGCATACATCTGCCTATTGTATAATGTGGCATTGCATCACACTAGGATTTGGTTTGCCTCTGGCTGGGATCAAGCTCGTCCACTTTCCCTACCGGACCACCTGTACTTCAGTCACCTGCTATGAGTGCCCTGTATGAGTCTACCTTTCTGAGAGAAATGGTTGCTCACCTCTGGTCCATAGAGATGAGCTGTGAAGACCAATGTGCTGTGGGAGACATTGTCACTGAGGACATTTAAATGACTTTGTTGTTGATGTAGTTTTTTCAAGACAATCCCAAACAAGAAACAAGTCACAACAGGTTGTTTAGGTTTACATTTGTCTCTAATATTACTGGATACATGGATACTAATAGGATCCATGATAGAGTGTGGAGAACAAAATGTATAGAATTCAGATGCCATCAACAGGTTTTATTAGGCCTGTGTTATGCATGCGCACACATGGATTGAAAAGTATGTGTGAATTGGATTTAAAACAAAATTACTATTGACTTCAACATTTTGAGTATCAGCATATTCTCAGTTTAATCTTAGGTTTCATATCCTATTTCTTGGTCCTTACAAGGTTATAGTGATTTGATGTATAAATATGGAACATGAGAGACATATGGTCCGGCATAAAAGGCATTAATCGTAGGTTTTTGATGATGCAAGCGTAAGTTTATACACAGACTAAATGAGCATGTTCAGCACAGTATCTGCAAAGAGCTTGACTGACACAGTCTGTGTATTGTGTCTGTTCAATATGGCAGGTTTTATTTTGTCCACAAATTCACGGAGACTGTCATAAATAAAAGACGATGTTAGACGACACAAAGACATTTCATTCAGCTGCACATCACAAGAATCACATAATGATATGTGAGATGCTAAGCATATATTTGGAGCTCTCAGCCTTCCAGTCTGCTCCCAACAAGGTCATTGAGCTCTATGTCAACTTGATTTGAATTATGAAGTGCAATGTGCAATTTCCAGATTATTAAGAGCATATTTATAGCACCAAAAGTCCTTTTGACTGGGTTTTACACAAATGAATTCGCACCTCATTAGAAAAACTATAACCTCAATACAACAACCTAAAAAGATTATCCTTGCAGCCTGGAGGGCTCTTATCTCTACCTGTTAAGGCAGTGTAGCATTGCTATCCAAAGATAAATCTCAGGACGTATTTTTAGCTCACATAAACAAGAAGGGTTTGCCAGAGAAACAGTAACTGCCTGCTTCATTATGAGTACTGCTCTACTTTTGCAAGTAGATTTAGCTGAGTTTCTTGAAATGTGATTTGAGTGTGCATTTGAAGGTGGAGGGCCAAGGTTCTGCAAATATATTCAGCACAGAAACTAGAATTTAAGCTGTAATGTATAGAATAACATCATCATATATTCACATAAGCTTACACCACGTTTATATTTACCCAGCATCCCTGCAGCTATACATTTTTTTTCCCCCATCAGATTATTCCAGTGCAGTATTTCAGTGATGCGTGAATGCAAATGGGTGAGGAATGCTGTTAATGGCTTTTTACAATACAGCTGTATCTATAAAACAAACAAAAGATGAAGCTGTAAGTGTGCAGTCCTCTGTTTTTCAAACAGAGATCTTTTGTCAGAGACTCTGCATTCCCTCAGGCACATAGGCTTATTGCAGATGATTCAAATTTGTGAATGCAGTGTTTGTGCGCGGTTCCTATCATGCTTGCTGATACGGGTTTGAAGTGAGCTGTGGATGTGCCGGCATGCTGAAGAGTGATCGTTCTTCTCGCTCAAGTGTGGATCTGTGTCTCATGACTTAAACATTGGGGAAGATAAAATATGATTACAACTACGTGGGTTTTTCTTTCTTTTTTTTTCTTATTCTTTTCTTTTTTTTTGGAGTCAGTAGAGATGGAGAGTTGCAACCTCAGCACAATCAGTGGAATGCATCAATGCCTCTCTGTATTGTAGCAGGAGAACAAAAGCTCTGGTTGTCCCTCTGGATGTTCACTCGACTCCCGACCACGAGAGTCGGCGAGAGAGCATTTTAAGCCCATGGAAAGTCATTTGTTTGGAAAGTCATTTGTTTGTCACGTTGTGTTCTGCGCGTCTCGCTGGAGTCGCGGCTGGATGCTGTGGTCTACATATAGCGCACGTCTGTCAGCTGTCATAAACACAGCACTAGATTAGACCTGCACAGAGGTATGCGGCTGCTCCTCACTGTCAGATGCTGAGGCTGTAACTCGACCTGACAGCGGTATCACTGATATATTTTCCCCGACACAAAACTAGGCCACACACAGATACACAAATAAGCCTGAGCTGCTACAAATAAAACAAGTGTCATAGTGTATTTTTACACTTCTTTATATGAATGGAAACTTTTTGGACCAGAAGATTCTTGTACATGAGCAGCCACGAATGATGGAAAAAAAGTTGTAACAGATGATCTATACCAATGTATTCTGGATGAAGAGTGTACCAGGTATCTGTGGTCACAATAAAGGTGACTGCATTTTTATGTCTTTCATGTCATAACGTGACTGTCAGCTGCACAACCACCTGCAATGACCCGTAAGAGCACAGCAGCAACTGGAGACTGAAAATCCATGTCTCCAATTTCCTCTACAGAGCTCAATTTTAAGGTCTCAGACCCTGTGGCCATGTTTGATAATACTCCAATGTCCCTTTGGCCCCAGCCACAGAGCCAGGTATTGGATAGCCTATGAATCATCACATTTGGTGTGTCCCTCTATATGAGGGGAAGGGATCGGCTAAGCCCAACGTCTGCAGGGCAGGCTGGAGCCGAGGGGGTGGTGGGGAAAGACAGGCTCCTCAATGAGGCTACTGCTGCGGCTGCAGGAAAAGATTGGGAGCTCGTGAAGGTCAAACCCTCTGGATGAATGAAGTATTATAGAAGCTAGGCTGTCAGCTGCTGGGAGAGAGAGAAGCTTTGCTGGCATGTCCTTGCTGCACCAAACATCTCCAGTATTGCCAAAGACCCAAAAATAATTGGGGGTGGGGGGCCTGACATGATGTTTATTTAATCACCAATGGAAGTCAGCGCTTAAATTGTATTTTGCTTGGTCAAGGCCTGATTACTTTGGACAAGTGATCTATCACAGGGTTACAGGATTATGGCTGAACAGCTAGGCAAACAGTGCACTTTGTAATAATTCGTTTATGCTTGTCATGTGTCATGCTAATCGGCTAGACACAATGACCTTCATCTGAGACCTTGTTATTGAATGATTCTCATTATTATGTTAGGAGACAGACAGTTTGTTTTCTTTGCCTTACATTAGTGTATACACTTGCGGAAGACCCAGGTTTCATAAAATATAATGTATACCACAAATGATGCTGTAAAGCAAGTAATTGCTCCTTTATCCTTATTCTGCAAGACAGACAACAATAGCCTTTATAGCCCACCAATAAGATCTCTGATGTAACAGATTATAGGACTTCATTCTCATATCTTTTTTCTTTCATTAACACCTCCCAAAGATTTATGTTTGAGAGCAGCTTTAATTGACACTGTTAGCATAAATAGCACCCAATCCATCAGAGTGAGAGGCTATCGGTGGCTGTAAATGTTTATTGCCAGGCTTTTGTTTGGAAACCGGAGGCAGAAATTGAACACCACCCCACGCCGCTGTGCAGAGGGGCAGAGGATTGATCCTATCTGGGATCAGAATCTTGTGCCTATTGTAAAGAGCCTGACGGCCCTGATTGACAGAATGTCGGCTAAAATAGGGGCCACTTCTATTCTCTCTCCCTCCTTAGATAAAATCCCTTCACTGAGTCTTTTTTTTAGAATTTCCCCCCTCTTCTCCCATGTCTCTGTCACAAAAGGGTCACTGCATGTATCAGTGGAACTGACTGTGTTTTCAGTTTAATGCATTGAGACATTAGCATTTAGATAACCCCACTGAATCCTGCACATGGGGGAATTGAAAAACAGGAACGAAATAAATATGGTGAATAATACCTAATACATTCTAGATTAATGCAGAGCTGCTGCCTTTTCATAGGAAAGATGTTTCAAAGTTAAACCACGTATACATTGGGTATTCAAAGCTGAGGATGTTTTACCCAAGGAGACTGGAAGTGTGGCCTTTGAAAGGAGCCATATATCTCTGTAGGTGCATGATTGCAATGAATGTAATAAGGACGGTCTCAACAAAATGCACTAACTTCAATCATCCACTTCAGACAGTGGATCTTTAAAGTGGATCATCTGAAACTGCTTCTAAACAACTTTCCTCCCATGACAATACATTACACAACAACATCACTTTGTATGGGCAAGTGCCCTGTGCGCTGTGCATTTTCTGCCAGCGCTTTTAAATCCCTCACAGACAAAGCTGAAAAATGAAAGATAAATCCATGTCCTCTCTCGTCATATTATTGATTATTCATGAAAACGGTTATTTCCTTCTCCTTCTTCAGTGCTTCTTACATTGACTAGAAGTTCTTTTCTTTGAGTTTAATTTACACAAGGACTTGAGTCCCTGGAGAGTCGATCCGGCTGCCATCATGCTGAGAGAACCCCAGTGCTTTCTCTGGATAGCTGCTTTCAAGAAACTGTCTGTGTCTGTGTGAGAGTAAGTGTGTATGTGTGGTGTTGGGAGGGCTGGGGTGGGGTGTGGTGTGGTTTGGTGGTGTGGTGGTGGTGGTGTGGGTGGGTGGGGGGGATGCTTAGCACTCTGCAAATCAAATGGGCATTTTTTCCATCTGTGCTCAGAGGAGAAAGAGAGAGAGAGAGAGAGAGAGAGAGAAAGCTATCAGTATTCCTGTCCTTCACTCTGTGAGATGAAGGGTAGAATGCCGTGGACTAAACACACAGCACTCTTACACTAGCCCTCACCACCCCAGATGAAAAAAGAAGCCTTCCTACCGCCCCCCCCAACCTCTCCAACGAGCCTTATTGAAACAAATTGAAGGTTCCCTGTGCAGCTGCACCTTGAGTATTTTCTTGGCCTGGAATGCTGAGCCAGTAGAGAGGTAGGGAAGAGAAACAGATGATTAAAAGTTGACAAAAGGTTGGAGGTGTGGTGGAAGGCCACTGGTCAATCAACACACTGTAATTTGCGCAACTTGAGACCACGCCATCATCTGTAGGGGCAGGGGTGCATGCAAGGTTGTTGAAGGTGTCGTGCAATGTGTTCTTTTTTTCCCTGCTTTGAGCCCTTTGATGTCAATGGGATAAATGCCATTAGGAAACAATGTTAGCATTTGTCCAAAAGTAGCATCACTGATGACATGCCAAGTATCTGCTTTGAAGAAAAACATTTCATTATGGTGTAGATTTTAACTATTTAGTAACTTGGTTGGATATCTATTACACATAGGAGGTTGTAAAATATGTAAATATAGGTGAAATATACATTTTCAATTTATTAACTATAACAAATGGAGAGCTTTATTGATGTTGAGAAAATCATGAAACATCACTAGACATGGAACTCCTCTGGCAGGTTCCATCCTACCTGCACTTGTGTTGAATCTTGAGTGTGGTATTAGTCTCCTCTCACCACAGAGACGCTACTGACAGTATTATCACAAGGGCATTGTGTCACTGACACGTTTCTGGGCCCGCAGATTTATGGTCTCTGCGATGCGGGTACATTATTGCCATGGATAATTGAGTGCATGCAGCACAGTAACACCGTCAGCACCCCCCCTCAACCCACCCACCTCCACCCGCAGTGGTATGGCCCGTCAACTGGGGCCCAGAGCTCCGTCGCCACGGCAACTGCACCAAAGCAAACAATAGGCTGGAATGAAGGGAACATGATAGCGTGAAAGCTACCTTACCCGACTGACAGATTTCTCTCCAGACAAAAATGACCAGAGCCCACTTCCTTGTGGATGTAGTATAAGGGAAACTGACGGTTGAAAAATTTTTATCAAGATAATCCAAAGAATCAAGAAAATGATCATACAAAAAATGTGTTTAATGCTGTCAAATATGACACATTGTTAAATGTGTTATTGTTGCAATCACATAATTTCAGTTTTTGTACTTTTACTGCCTTCTAGCTAATATTTCCTTAAATCTTTTATGGCATATATTTAAAATCTGATCCTTTGAGTCAAGTGACTGTGCCATGGCAATTATGAAGTCAGATTTCTATCCCCTCAAACACAAGTATTCACAAAATAATTATTATGCATATGTTCCTTTCTGAATCAGCCTTTGTGTGTTGGTGAATTGGTCTTCCCACCTACTTTAGATTCAGTAATTAACATATGCAAATAGTCCCCTTGGAGACATGATTAGTTAAATTTGGACAGATGTGACACTGAGTACGTGCTGCATGAAGGAGTTCATCATACTCCGCCACGCATTAAGCCTCTCTGTTGTACTCTGCCTCTGTGTCAATCAATGTAGCATGGTCCATTTTGTTTGGGCATAGGGTATATTTCAACACTGGGACAAAGAGAAGCAGGAAGCCACTTTTAGCTGGCGAGCAGATCAACCGTGAAATCCATAATGAATGTTTATGCATTATTTCGATGGGACGAAATGAATGTATGTTGTCTTGACAAAATGCCCTTCATCCTTATGTGAGGCACAGCAGAGAGCTCATGACTTGAATGCACTTCTTTTCAGGGCATTATGCACATTTCCAGCTATAAGGTCCAACATGTACTTGATGTACTTGAGATGAATAGGTATGAAATGAGAAGGCTTTACAGATTAGCCATCTCCCACTCCATGATTAGGCTGATATGTGACTCGGTTTACTGCTCACCAAGGCTCAGTGGTCATTGAAAACAGCCTAGTGGAGCATGACACACATACAAATAGCAGCTTTTCAATGTTTTAAATGGGACTGCACACAGTGTGTCTTTCGGGAACTGGGCATTTTTCTCTGATGATTAGATTCACCTTGGTTTAATTGGTCTGATGGCTTTCCCTGTAAATGTCTCTGACTTTTAGAAACAGCGTACTGGGTTTGCGAAGGCTGCCACAGTTTCCCTGGAGATCACAGTTTGCCATCACTATCCTTTATTCATTGGGATGTGCAATATCGTCTTACATTTGCTTTTAATTGGGAAAACACACAAATAGAGCTGAGCTGATTGGGGTTTTCCCCAGTTCCATTAAGAAAATAATAAGACTTGAGATTTGCATGGGTTTTAATGAGAAAATGCAAACTGAAATGACCTCACACTAAAACCAGTGTTAGTGCATCTGCATGATTTCCAAGCCAGTCATTTCCCTGAAAAAAGTGAAACCCAAGTGTACTGTTGACTGTAGACTGCGTTTGTTCAAATCACGCTGTCCTTCCGTTTCAAAGAAACACAGCAAGGGGTCCAAACTAGCTTCTCTCGCAGTCACGGAGCACATCAAGCAGCTCTACAGTGTGAGAATGCTTCTCCAAGCCGTGCTGGCCACTAATGGCCATCCCCTGCTCTTTCCCCCTTTTTGTTTAGGAGGTGGGGGAGCTATACAAGTCCTTGGGCCCAGCAGGATAGGGAAGGAGGAGCTTAAGAGGGAGGCCTGAATTATCTCCTGTTAAGTTCAGCGCACTGGATGTGACATGGTCGACCTGTCTTGTAAGGGCTGCCAGTGTTTTGTGTGTTGTGGAGATCAAAAGACTCATACCACCCCCCCCAACCACCCCTCACCCACACCCCCGCCCCACCTCCCCCTGGGTGAAGAACTCACCCAGTTTCAGGTCAGTCATTCATCCGACTCTCGGACAGGCAGCGACATCAAACTAAAAAGGAGATTTGGTCCTCCCTTTTCCTGGCCTAACAAATGGTTTGAAATGAACCACTTAAGAGATTTGCATGCTGAGGAAGAAAGACTGACATGGATTTAGATTGGGGGCCTTTAGCAGGAGAAAGAAGAAAGGTCAGGGAAATCCCAGTTTAATCGACTTTCATTTTGTCAAACACCTGCAGAGAAGAATGGCCTGACATGCATTGTTTTCCATGCTTGTCCGACTGGGCCTTGTGAACAGTCAGGAGAAACAGAGCAACAACAAAGGCAACACACTTTAAAAAAACTAACTTCTATAAATACCCTTAAATGGCAGCTCTGGAGGGAGATCAATGGTTCCACAATAAGCCATGTTGTGCAAACACTCATCTTCTTGATAAAAGCTTTCATCGACCCAAGGAATTGATATTTGCACTATCGTTCCTATATCTTGTGACCAATCCATTATTGAGTTTGGCAACCACAAAAGTCCTTTTGATCTCAGGGATCGGAAGTCAACTTCGGCAAAGAGCTGGAGAATTCGCAAGGTCTGCAAAAGTTATAGTTGGAGACGGTTACTGCATACAACCTTTTATATGCCCTGATATCATCGGTTACATAAGTGCATCTGCTATGAGGATCGGTCCTCCCCTGTGCCTTTCCAACACACACACACACACACACACAGGCAGGCAGGCAGACAGTCATCTGTGATTTATTGGAAGCAGCCAGTCAATTTTGTGCTACTTAATTTAGAGCCACAGCTTTCTTGCCAGGACAAGCAGGGGTGTCTGCAGATGAATTGGATGCCTTCGCCAGAATCTGTGGCTAAATAAGTGAAGATGAATTCTGCTGCTTGCCATCAGGCCGAATGTTTTATGAGCAAAGCAATGCCTCATATTTTTGGAAGGTGTTATGCACCCAGAATATCAGCACACACAAAAACATCCACCTAAAGGCAACTTTCTTTTAGCCACTATGGATGCTTTTAAACAATGTCACCCATCTGCTTGTACAGTCAATGAAAATATTCTAAATCTATTACTGGGACAAGAATTAGGCCCACTAAACTGTGCATGGCATTAAATCAGTCACAGAATAAGGAAGGCCCTTATAGCTGGGGTAGATAATTATAAAATGTGTGTTTAGGTGTTAAATATGTGGGTCAGGATCCATTTGGCTCTTGTAGTGTCTTTCCTCTGAGCTGTCCGAGCTGTCAAAAGTGATTAATCTCCAACAGGCCGCATGTAAATTTCCATTTTCTTCCCTGTGCAACTGTTATAACTGGCGTCAGTGGAGACTATTTAGCCTGTCCATGAATATTTATAATCTCATGCATTCATCATCCAAGACACCATTAATCCATAGACTATTTCAGACAGCAAGACAGGTTCTACTTTGTGCACAAAAAGAGCACAAAATTATCATGATCAATTTTAAAAACAAATAATGACAGTCTTCATAGTCTAGTCAGAATATATTTACAAAGGGCTTTATCAAACAATGAGATGTGTGCGAAACCCAGATGATAATAAGATTGTCATTTAAAGACAATTTCATTACACAGGATCTTACGAAACACTATAATATCCTTAATTTTAATAGGACTGAGAGAAATTACACTCTTTAGTTGCTGTTACCAGCAAATCATGCTGTGTAGACTCTCAGTGGAAAACAACTGGCAAAACACAAAGGAAGACAAAGGAAGTATCTTATGGCTAATTTTGCCATGTTGATTACAGTTTCTGGATGTCTTAAGAGCATTCAGCAGGCTTGCTGTACATCTGGCAGTGAATTAGGGAGGCTGCTGGGAATCTGGGTGCACAAGATACAGAAATCTTTAAATTAGAGCTGGGAGATTGCACCTGTCGCGCGACTCCTCCTGCCGGATGCATACACGCGTCTCATGGCAGAATAGAGTCAGATGCTGCGTGATGGCTCCGCTCCAGTAATCTAACATGGCATCTGGAAAACACTTTCAGGAACACATACACATTTTACCCACATAACACACACACACACCGCAAGTTAGTATAAGCTTACATCTGAGATTTTTTTTCTTTTTCTGTGGCTCATTGGCCCGCTGTCTTGTTGGATTACTCATTTCAGTCTATGTGAGACATCCATTGGCTCTTACATTACAGCTAACATTATGGGAATTGCTGCATTTAATTGCATTTCTTGACCTATACACATTGGGAACACACAGATCTCAAAGCAGTTTCAGCTTCTGTCCAGTAAACTTAACAAGATTATTAGTTCTGTGATATAATATTGGATCCCCATCAAAGTCTTGTCTCTGTGGCCTTATTGTATGTCGCTCATCCTATGTTATACCCACTCTGTGTGACACCCACTCCTGACCACATTTCCCTGTGACAAGTCTCTCTATGCGCAACCTGTTTTCATCATATTTGCTGTCACTTTGTTTGGTTTCTCTCCAAAAAATATGGATATGTTTGCTTTTGGCTCATGTGTGACTATAATCTGACTGTGAGTCACACCACAGCATTCACTCACTTCCTTAAATATACAATTAGTTTAATTTGAATACATTATCACACTGCTGTCTGTTGTGTACAAGCTCCCTAATACTGTACATTCTGTAACATGGAAAAGAACATTTTTTTACCTTCAAAAAAAAAGAAAGATTGAAAGAAAGAGAGTCGGATGAGACCTCCCAAATGCACGGTGTCTATTACTCCAGTGGCTTCACTGAACCAGATGGTAGTGAGATGTCATAGGAGGCTGTGGAACGTTGACTGTTCATTTGGCAAATCACTTGGGCAGAACAGAGGCTGTTTGGGAACAAAGGGCCAACTGACACTCCTTAAGCTGGAATTCTGTGTGACACTGACTGCGCCCACCTACTCTCGCCTTCCCACCACACTCAGAGACGGCTGGGCTGGGCAGTGGAAAAACCCAAATCTGATAACCTGCATATGAATAAGATCTTACAGGAAAGCATACTATGTCATGCTAAAAAAAATATCATTAAAAAAGGTAATATTGTTATGCTGGGTTGTGGTGGTTACTTCATGGTTGATCTCTGTTGCTGTAGTTAAGATCTCTGACTTAAAACATATGTTAGCATTTATTAAGCATTCCATACTGTTTATTCCATTGTAATGTTAACCGTATGCTGAGACATTGAGCAGTGTTCTCATTACGGGTGCATTCTGGTTACCTTTAATCCAATGACTTCAATGCTTCTGATGTGTTCAGTCGGGATAATGAAGGATTTATTGTCACTTCTTCTCAAAACCAGAAGCTGGTCACTTATTGGATCGCTCCAGACATATGGGTCTCCTAAAAGATGTCATTGTCAGCATTAATGTCCTACCTAGACTTAGACATTAATGTAAGGAGAGTATTTTGGTCACCAAATTACCCTTTAAGTACCTGAAATGTATGGCTTAGCAGCAGTCTGATCCTTAAGCCTTTAAGCATTTTGACCTTCCCTAAATGTAGTCTCCATTAAAAACTTAATGAGGGGCAGTCATCGAAATTTCCTTAACAAGTCTGTCATCACCACATATTTGTTGGCATGCAAGAAGCAGATTGGATGTAAGACTGCCCACTGTGCTGCGGGACCCCCACAGTGAACTTTCAGGTTGAGGGATTTTGGTCAGGGTAGGACAGGTGGCTCCAGTCAGGGAAGCAAGAGTTTTGAGCGCGGCGGCTCTGCTTTGAAAACCCCTGGACTGGAAAACACCGGCGCTTTTCACACGACAGGGACCTGCCCTCCCCTTCCCAGCTTCTGGACAGCTCGTCAGATCAGGTTCCCCAAACCCCTCACAGGTTGCCGTTCTAAAAATCTGATACTTGGGCTGTGCTGCCACCAAGTCTTTTCAGCATGGGGGGACAGAGTGCTTCTCAGGGATCAGAGCGTAAATTAGCTGTAGTCAAATGGTAATGTGAAAAAAAGGGGTTTTCAAGGAACAGTTCAACACACACACACACACACACACACATACACACACAAAAGCCTGAGAATGGTGTGACCACAATAACACGTGACGCCGTCATTTTCCCTGATGCACATTTGTGGTGTTTGACAGAGGCTGTTCCAAACAGCCCCCTAAGGAACCGTGCTTAAGCAGACTACAGCTTCTCAAATGAAGTGGAACTGTTGGTGAAACAGATCTACCACCACGGGAGTATATACCTACAAAACAATACAGTAAGCACAACAGACTACTGGGGTCACATCTTTCAAACACTGCACTTCCAACAGTTTTCAGACATTCACACAGTTCAGAATTTTGCAACAGTGTCCCCAATTTTCTTTTAGTCTGATAAAAAATATTCAATTCAATTCAGTTCTCTTGGCTGAGAACTGAGATTACACACACACACACACACACAGACACACAAAACACACAGCTTCTGTTGCAGTCCAGTTTGACCAACACTGATGAGGACAATACACATGCACTGGCTAAGTGCTACCCTACCCTATGCATGCACCGCATTCTTGGCCTGCCACTAATCCAGCCGTGTAGCTTTAAGGCCCCATTAGGCCAGCACGGCTGTCAAAGTCAGAGAGTGGAATCACTCTTTTAAGAGTCACATACCATTTGGGCCATTTTAGGAGATGGCTGCTCCTAGCTGAGCCAACATCTCACTGAGTTTGCCAGAGTACAAGGGAATCTTTTATGACAGCGGAGAGCTGGGTAATGGGCCCTCCATCTGGAATAAGGTCCTTGTTACGGACAGGAGTGTGAGAGCTCAGCGGTAGTGTACCTTAAAGCTCTCAGTGTGTGTGTGTGTGTGTGTGTGTGTGTGTGTACGTGTGTACATGTGTGTGTAAGTGTATGTGTGTGTGTGGGTGTGAGAGTGTGTATGTGTGTGTGTCTCTCTCTCCAAAGACCTTGGGGTCAGCTAACCGCACGGATCTGTCAAATAACATATGGAGTGACTGCTCGCCTAACCTCCTGTCCGTACACCACTGGGTGCTTGTGAAGTCAGAAGGTGTTGATTGCCTCCCACACATATCGAGGGAAGAGGACACATGCACACATACACCTACACACGCAACTCTACACATATACATACACACACATACCCACGAAGGGCTGTCTGTGTTTAGAACTAAATCAATCACTTTGGTGGCCACCACACTAATGATGTCGGTGCTTACACAGGAAGGCCCAGGAAGGTGGCTAATAGGAGAGATTAAGTGTTTTACCCAGGCTTTCACAACTCATGATCATATCCCCTAATAAGCATATTCATTGTGCTGTGCTGATGGCATAATGTATTATTACAGAGGTGTTGGAGAGACTGTGAAACAAAGGGGCTTGCAGATATGCTGCTTTAAGCAGTTCGCCGTTCCTTTAGAGCTACCATTGATTTAGCCTGCTGTAACGACGCAGCAGCCAGCTGCCACAGCACATTAAGAATTAGTAGCGCTGTCTTTTCTGACAAGCTTGCTTTCAGAAGATAAACACGGTAGTTAGACTGGCCTCGTGAAAACGTTAAAACACTTTCGCAGGACACAAACACCACTCTCTGTTTTCCAACCACAAAGGCACTAGCTTCTCACAATGTCGTAAACACTATAAACAGGTCCTGTGCTGGGCTTTTTCGGCATGTTGGTTAAAAGCAGCCATGTTTCAGCTTGGCGGCCGACGGAGATGAAAGAAGGGGAGGAAAGGTTAGCCACTCTGCTCGGTCTAAGCCAAGGCAACAAAAGCACCATTGTGTCCATGTCAGGTTCCTTGTGGGTGTCCTGTGAGGCATAATCTCGACCAAACACAAACAACGCATTAAAATATGGGCATCTCAGGAGGAGGCCTGGCCAGCGGACAGCTTTCAGACATGCCTGTCGGGGACTAGCGCGACCTACTCTGTGGGTCTTAGGTAAAATACACAGGTGAATCTAAAGGTAAACCTGCAACAGATGGAAAGAAAGCAAAGGCACTCAGCAACTAAGAACCCTGTGATGATCAGTCCTCTAAAGACAGTAGGCTCTCAGTCATATTGGAGCGAAAGACAAACTGAGCAACATCTGTTTGTTGTTTAAAACATGAAGTTGAACATCGGATGCAGTTTGCAGCAATGCCAGCCAGGAAAAATACTGAATTAGTATTTAATCATAGCACTAGCACATGGCCTAAAGCTTCATATCATAAATGCAGGGTGTACATGAGGCTTATCTGGACAATGACTGTATACTAGAGTGTATATTTAATCAGGGAGCTTAAGAACGGCAGCCACATGATGTCAGTGTGCACAAGCAACACATTATACAAGTGGGATAACTTCAAACAGACAGAGAGCAAGTCTCTTGCAGCAGCATTGAAACCAGTGTATGGCAGGATTTAGCCTGGCCAAGAACAACAGAACACAAAGATGCTGCGCAGATTCTGCACAGTAATCCATCCACCCACACACACACTGCACACCCCACCCCTACTCCCAGCCACACACACACACGCACACACTCTGCATTTACATTGTCCATGTATAATGAGAAACACATGCTCGGCTGCACCTGCTGTCATGTGGCCACGCATCTCCAATGCCCCACATCTACAGTAGCGCATGCTGTTTGGGTAAGCGCAGGGATTTAAATTAAAGCTCATTATAAATATATACAATGTAGCATCGGGTGCTGTTATGAAAGTCCGATGTGTTTGCTGATGGAGGATTTAAAGTGTTTGTTTTCTGTTGGGAGAACAGCAGGACCCCTGGGGACGGCAGATCCAAATGGGTCAGCCTCCTGAGCTCCTAACGCAGTCCAGTCCAAGGAGACAAAACTGGGCCAATTAACGTTATTTTAACACAAACGATACAAAAGATTCAAGGCCAAGTCTTTTTTCTCAACAAAAAAAAAGAAAAAAAAGTCATTTCTACTCCTCGCCATACAGTTTTCAATCCTCTAAGCCTCTTAAATGTAATTGTTTCCCTCTTCTTTTGTGTGGCGTCATGGCACAGGGGTTACGTAGCCATTTCACTGAGAAGGTTGTGGTGGAGGAAACCGTTCTGCAGGAACACGGTTTGAGCCACTGTATAATCACCGTCTGTCTTTCCAGCTCATTGCCTGGCGAGGCAATCATTTACCATCCTCCTGCTGATAGCAAATCTGGAATTTCTCTTTCTGATGGTATCAGAATATTAATAGTCTTCATTACACGAGAATTAGTCTCATCACAGAGTCGCAGGAGGGAATAACGTTTTAATCAACTTATTAGACATAATGTATTGCACCTAAAGACGGAGAGGAGTGGCAATTACTGAAGCATGTCTCTCCTGAGTGAAAACGTGCAAACAGGAATGGGAAAGCAGGGGAATCTGCAATGAAAACACAGATTGATAATCCTTAAAAAAGATCTAGTCCTGCTTGGGCCCACTGACTTAATGAACTGTTGAAGCGAATGCCATCTGGGTTGCATCAACACTGCCTACATGAGGGGATCTGTAAAGAGAAATTCTGAAGAGGAGCGATGGTGGATCTTTGAGCTGTGATATCAATAATACCCTGATTTGATTGTCTCTTTTATCCTCTTTGCCTTTTGTTAAAACAAAGGCCTATTTGGAGGAGTCAAAGCTGTAACTCCTCATTCAGTACTTCAATTGAATTAGCCCATCCAGCCCAGGCAGTTAGGCTAGCGTTGCCTCATTTATACATGCTGAATCCAGCCTGCCACAAATGAACTTATTCAGGCGAAAGCGCTCTTAGTTTTCATTGTATGTGGAATTAACATGGCCACCCTGACCAGGCAGTCTTTAAATGGAAAGCATTACGCCATTGTAGCGATGCATCATTATATCACTCAAGTCTTTCTCCCCGAGTTCACAATTATCTCTGGTGCCATTGCTTCTGCCATTGACTACCTCACTTATTGGCTTCATTTATTACAAACAGAGGACAGACGGAGGCTCCCAGTGGAAATAGTGTGTGTATACACAGTATATTGCCGTGCATATAATATGGCATTCTGGATTTAATATGCAATTACAGTGGCCATTTCCTTCTCAATCGACACAAAGCTAAAGAACAAGTTAAGTCTCGTGATACACATTTGTTTTCTCTGTGCTCCTTTCAACATAAACTCATAAACTCCACACTCAATATATTGAAGTGAAAATAATTTCCATTTGCAGGATCTCACTATCTATTCTCAATTTTGAACAAGACACTTCATAATTTTTTCAAGGAGATTGCTAGAGTGACGTGTGTGTGTGTGTGTGTGTGTGTGTGTGCGTGCGTGTGTGTGTGTGTGTGTATGTGTGTTTGTGTGTGAGACATATCCTGGTGTGGTGACACATTGAGAAACACACCCTTTGTCCATCTGAAATTGTTATTGTGGCAGCTGGAGCCATCATGATATTTCCTGACATTGCCTCTTTCATTAAGGTTTCGAGGCCTTGAGATAGTCTTGATTTAAGGGGAAAAAGCCATACAACATGTGATTTGAATTCCATTTTTAGAGGCGGTGTGTTATCAAGCCCCTACCGCAATCTACCATGCCAGACTAAATTAGCTCCCTTATTAAATTTGTGAATATGGCTGAATTTGCATCTTCACACTGCAGCTCTAATGGATATTAATGATTCCATGTGGTCATCTGCTGACCGGGGCCCTGACAAAGAGACAGCTTAAAAGGAAGCACGCGGGTGAGGCAAGGAGCACAGATGGACGTGGCATTTTATATGCAAAGCAGGCCAGCGTGGATGTTCATTGTAGTCATCTGGTTATTGGGGCCTATTAGGCAAACAGGAGAGAGAATTAAAAAAAAACTTTCCCTCCATCAGAGGTCTTCTCTATAGTCACTGAACAGGCAGGATTTTTTTTTGAGTGTGAAAAATACTAATCTCAAAGTGTAGTTATAAACTGTGGATACTCCCAGAAAAATAAATAAGCAAATGAATTAAAATAAAGACTTTAGCACAGCTTTGTGCTGTAAGACAACCTGCCCAAATTGCTGGGTTTTTTAAAAGAAAAACAAGGGAAAAGCCACTCCTGGGCTTACTGGCATACAATACTGTAAAACACTGTTACTTACTACACATGTATTTGTACAAGAATAAAACATGATAAATCTTGCTTGCCTAGGAACTGTCTGTGCAAGTCATTCTTTCTGGGGATTTCCTTTATAACATTTCAAGGGCTACTCTCAGGCTACTGATATACTCTCTCTCTATACACATGAATTCTATTTTCAGTAGGCTTTTTTATGGTCCTCCAACATATCCAAAACAGAGCATGCTATTCTGCTCTACTCCTGAAACACTGTCTACATCAGTTACACCCAATTGTCATTTGGTACATTAAAGTAACTCTACATAGAAGTAAATTCCCTTCTGCCATGTTACTGCACAAGGCTATTACCAAGGCAGATTAGGTCATTTCACTCAATGACTTCACAGTCAGTATCAGTGATGTCTTTCTGTAGTCGGTCTACATTAAATGGATTCATTTCACTCTACTCCGTACTGGAACAGCAGACTACTACTGGATGTTGGCAAGCTGTGATTTTGCTTATGAGTTTCCTGTTTTGTTATGAGCTGAGACCTTATCTGTGTAGACCATTTAAATCAAAAGACTTTGCTACAAAATAAGTGGAAGATCAGACACCATTTGGAGGCTAATGCTTGCAGTTCAGCTTTAAAAAACATTGCTTAAGCATCTGGGTGTTTATTTGCTTAAAAAATGTACAAATAAACAGTTTGGCTATTTACAGTGAATCACTCTGAGATAATTGCATTGTTATTAATAGAAAACTAGTTTTGGAACATGGCTTAGCTTACCACCCAAGCTGGTGGTAACAACAATATATCTCATTAAAAGTAAATGTTTCCCTTGGTCAGCAAAGGCCTCATATAATATTCACTTTGTCAATTTGAACCACTAAATCAATTTACAGCAGTGGCCAGCGCCTCGTCTCTATAGATCATCACCTTGTAATCTTATTCCTCTGCCCCAGTATGAACGAGGTACTTCCAGACAACCGAGAAAAAGCACCCGACTTAATGGATGAGTATTAATCCCTTTGAGTCACAACAAAATTAAGTAATGGCACAGCCATTAATATTTCAGTCATATTAGTGGTGTTCAGAAACGGAGAGGTCCCAGTGAGCCACTGGCAGATCCCACATCATTATGTGTATTAGGTGTCCAACACACAGGAGGGTTTCCTCAAGACAGAAGCAAGACAGGAAGAGAAAGACAGATGGAGTTAGAGAGAGACTGTGCTAGAGAGATGTATACTATAACTGCATGGTCTGAAGCTCAGAATTTAAATTGGGAAATTGGGGGTGTGGGGGGAGTCCCTCTTCATTGTAGAACATAATGCATCATTTAGTGCAATACTGTGCAATAACCACAGGACTCTTTGCTTGGCTCCTGCATTATTGATAGCACTAATAAATCTGAGCAAGTCATACTGGGAAAGGAACTGAGCTACATTCAGTCTTTTTGACTGCAGTCTTCCATGATGTAAAGAATCACGCATTAGAGGTGTCCTGTGGTACCTCTGCATCTTCAGAGCTGACTGTTAGCACACAAAATGCTCTTTGCATTCATTATTAATGATAGGCATCATCCACTGGGGGTTACTAAAGCAGCAAGTGTCTGTGTTAGCACAACTTCACATCCCTACAAAAGCTAAATACTCTGATTGTGTAGTCAGTCAGTCATTTTTTTTAGTTTGTTTACTAAAGACTTACATGTATTGTACAATATGCTAGGGGACAAAAATATATGCTGGTATTGTGGCAGACACTTGAGGTGATTTTGTTCAAGTAGCTTTACCATATATTGCAAAAGTTACACAAACAAAAGATACACTTTCACTGTTGTACATTTTCTGAACAACAAAACATTATTCTTCCAAGTTGGGTTGGAATGCAGGTGGGCAAGGTAAGGGGGGAAAGACAAAAGAAAAAGAAAAAAAGACATGAAATGACTAAACAAAGCATGTCCACACAAAGGCCATCCTTTTTATTAGTTTCTGCTTCGCTAAACTTCAAGGTATGGCATTCTATTGAATTCCCCCCTTAAAATAGCCCTAATCCTCCTGGCTGGCTGGGGTTCAAAAATCTCTCCTCTGCTCTTAATTAGAAATACAGTGGCTCCTACGGCAGCATGGTGTAGCAGGACCCCACTGCTCGCATTCCATGAAGGCAGATAATTAATACTGATGGAGGAAGCGCTTGTGTAACGGCACATGGCCGCGCGCAGAGTGCCGACCCGCCGCTGCATAATGCACCATTATCGACAGACACATTATTCTTAAGGCCTTAAAAAACAACACGGGGCCTGTCGCTATCGCTAAAGCCATCATTAGGCTGGGATGTTGTTTCTCTAGGTGACTTTTTAATAAGCGTACGGAAACAACAGAGGGAGCCCACATCAGGGCATCTGTCAAAAACTGTCTGCTTATTAAACTGCAATTAGCAGACTATACAAGGTGACATGAACCCATTATACCGCTACAGGGTGATACAAGAATAACCTTTATTATTAGCATTGCTGAAAAATATGACGGTACCACTGAATGCGCCGATTGTTCATGGGAGCTGCTATCCTTTGTTTTATAGCTCATGCCACTCAGTAGCTGCAAAGTCAGCCTAATGGTTGCCTCACTGGTTGTGTGTCTTTGAAATGTATTATTGCATGCTGTCCAAAGCCTGGATTGGCTTGAAATTACTCAGGGTGTAACCTGGTAGACAGGCGAGCCGGGTATTATTTGAGAGATGAGAGATTCAGTTTTTCTTGTTGTTGTTGTTATCATGGTGGTGGTGGAGGCTCTCATCATGTGTCTGTTTCCCTCCCTCACATATCACAGAGACTCACAAAGGCCCCTGGAATGAGCTGTATCCACACAGACCCATGTCATGACGTCATCCCAAACAATAACAACACTCTTCCTGACACACATAGACCCCCAGTGGCAGAAGGGTGGAACTGCAGGCACTGCACACTGTAAATGCACTGCTGTTGATTGTGTTGAGCTGGACAGTAGAGCACTGTGTGAAATGACACTGCTTTTCACCCACACCGCATTCTTTGCAGGCGTTATTTATGTTTATGATCTAGTCCCCTCACCACCACCATCTCTTTGGTGTGACTGATTCAAGTTTTAGCGAGGGAAAAATCTCTTTGTCTCTGGCTAGTTGCCTACATTCATCAGCTGGTCTGCACCTTGTCAAACCTGGGAAGCCCCCCTCCCCTTCTCCACTCCCTCCAGCTCCCCTCCCTTCTTTGTTCCCTGTGCAAAAAGGAACATGCAGATGAGGGCCGTGTTTAAATCTGGATGACTTCATTAACCGTGAAGCTCCCTGCGTGTCATTTGGAGGCCTGTATTTTTGGAAAAGGGATTTGCAGAGTATTGCTTTAAGGGCAACACAGTTTGCCTTCATTCAGCCTTGAGCTTGTAGAACAATGCCCCTCCAAGGCTGAGGTTTTTCAGCCAGTGCCAAGACCACAGCAGGAACACCATAAAAGAACACCAGGCCCTGAGTAAATCTTCTGACATTCGATCATAAGCTATTTAGCTCAAAATGACACACCTACATCAGATTTTACCTCTTGTGCATTCAAAGAGGTAGATGCATATGTATAAAAATAGTTATATGTACATAGTGTTGATTTAGTACAGAGATTAAATATATTTATATATAGTGTTACATCGAGTTTTTATTACATAATACATGCAGAGTTTCAACACAGAAACAATGCGTCTTCCTGAGAACGTCTGTACGGCAAAACAAGGTGACTGCGTCGTTTTATTGCCGCTACAGGAAAATGGTAGCGATGAGTAATAACCAGGGTGTTACAGTGATGTTTTGCTAGAATTTCCTGAATAACAGCTATGCACAGAAGGTCTCTGAGGAAGGTAATAAATTAAAAAGTAGTGATTCGCGGTAAATCCCTTTGATCTGGTCGAGTAATGACAATAACACAATGACAACAACGACCAACACGAAGTAAATGAGCGGTGAATATACAATATGGTTAATGAATTCAAGTCTCGTGCGTTTCAAATACAGTAGGCTATTCGGATATGACTTCTGATTCACAATTGCATAAACACGTGTCATTTGGTCACAATTCATTCTCTGACTGTTCTGATGATGCGGTTATACCTTTGATCTGGTAAGTTTCTAAATCCTAGCTCCGGTCGTCTGTCCTGTCTTCCAAAAATCGCCCCGCGTTTTTTTTTTTTTAAATCGGAGTCTATCTGAGCTCGAGGAAACATGGTTTCAACCTGATCATAAACTTGGTTTGAAAAGAGCCCCGCCCTCCTCTCAGCTTCTCCGGGAGCCTTATAACCAGCAGCCTGTTGTGCTGCTGACGCATTGAGCTTCCCAAGAAAGGCACTGGACTTGACTACAGTTAACTTGACTACATACTGGAGGAGAACTCTGTAAGAAAAAAACAAAACTGACGGAATACATTTAAAGTAAAAGCTAGAGATGGATTTCTTAAACCACAATTATTTGAACGCGCGCACGCCCTATGACTATACCTTTAATTTTTGGAATGACTATCTTGGACTGTCGACACTGGTCACGAAGAATAACAAGCACAGTGTGCCCCAGAGTCCTAACTCCATCACGGAGTCCTTGAAAGCAACTCTGGGCTTGGATGACTCTCCAGCGTGTGCATGCGTAATCTCGGCCAGCGGTGAAGGCGGACACCTGGACTGCTGCTGCCCCTCCGGGAGTCCCCCGCCTACCTCCATCCTCGACTTGAAAGAGCGCTTCTCCATACTGAGCCCCTTCCAAAACCAAAGTGCGAGCGTCCCCCAACAAGACCGGGACCTCGGCTTTGGAGGAAGCTTCACGGGATTTGATCTGTTTGGCATGGAGCGGAAGATGCGGAAGCCAACGGCACGGAATAAGCAGGAGCCCAAGATCTGCGTCTTCTGTCGGAATAACGGAGCTCCAGAGGAGGTGTACGGCTCACACGTACTGAAAACACCAGACGGGAGGGTTGTGTGTCCCATTCTCCGGGCTTACACATGTCCATTATGCAGTGCCAACGGGGATAATGCGCACACTATTAAGTACTGTCCACTGTCCAAAGATCAACCAGCCCAGCGACCATTAAAGGGAGGGAGGGCAGTAGGTGGTAAGCGAATGAAAATATTCTAAGAGAGCTTCATACGTCGAGTAAAGAAACTAAATTTGATTGCACTGAACATTTCTTTCAGATGACTGTTTCGATTGCGGCTTTCCCAGTCCTAACTGCTATGCTACAGGATTTAATAAACAAATTAAATATCTTTTTTGTTTTTCAAAATCTCGTATATTTTTATAGATGCTTTATTTCCATAGTTTATTGTATTCGTTATTCATGAAAAGTATATATTTTTTTCTTTCACTCGTTAGCGTTTAGATGTTTATTCATCAAAATCCACAGTACACAATCACTTTGTGTGAATGAACAACGTTATTTTCTTATGTGGGGAAGTATACATGTTATGAGCATTGGAGGTGTTTTGTTTTTGTTAAGCCCCAGTATTTCCCGTGTAAGCTAAGCTTACTCCTATTATCTTTTTAAACCAAAGTTAAGT
>PYXC01000629.1:5617500-5700000 GCA_015244755.2 Tenualosa ilisha
GAAATTTTCATCTGATAATTTTATGTTTCTCTCTTTTTCTCCCTCCAAAGACCCCTAACAGCTGCCTCTTCAGAAATCTGATTACTATTCCTCACAAACGAAGTGATGGCATCCTCTTTGTGCATCCACCATATTCACAGGGTCTCTGAAAAGCGGCTGTCACAGCAGTTCACATTGGAGATGGGAATATTGATTTTAACATCACTTACTGTCTGTGCCACAGGCAACTTCTGCCCATGAAGCGCTGTTTGAAGTGCAATCTGTCCACTTATAGACAAAAACAGTTCACTCAAAATTCAAACGGGTAAAACTACAATGTATGCAATGGAAGGACAACACACTAAACCAATTAAACAGTTAACCATATGCAAGACTTGAATCACTTTTGTTATCATGGGCATACAGACAGTTCATAAAAAAAAGAAAAGAAAGCCTAGCATGAGCTAGTTTTTCAATGTCAATGTCAATATCCACATTAAAGTTCTGACACTGCTGTACCTAAGGTCTCCATTAGGGGCCCTCGTAATATGTCTGACTTGCCCTTGCATTTGTTATCTTTTGAATATGCAATCCTAAGTTACTTCTTCAAAGACAGAATTGTTGGTAGTCCTATGTGTATTAATTCTTGATTTAGAGCTGGAGCATGTTTTAAACTCTACAAAAACAATTGAGGTAACAGCTCAAGAGTTTAATCATGGCAACCCAAGTTTACACTTCAGAAGTGTAAGTGGAAGAACTCCCTCTGGCAGGTCTGTGAGATGTGGAGCTGGCATGCATGCACAGACCCGTCACTCCAGCTCCTCATGTGGCTTTGCGTTTGATATCAGTCTGAAGTACACTTGTGTCTGATCACAGCACTTGTTTGCTCATGCACATCCCAGCTTTCATGTTGACTACAAAGCGAGCCATATCAACAGTGTGCTATTTAGGCATATGATGTGCCTGAGATTTCCAAGATGCCAACCTCTACGAAAGATGTCCCCAAGAGATCTCACAACATCTGTTTTTCCGACAACGTGAAGAAAAACACAAATTACTCTTATCAGTCGCACACTGCCAACAGAATGGTGATAATCATCATAGCTGAGTAAAATATGTGTGTGTGTGTGTGTGTATGTGTGTGTATGTGTATATCACCATAACACTGCATGAATCATCCGTGATTTATTTAAGCAGGCCCCATTGATTTAGTTGGTTTGGAGTTGAAGTTTTGAAGCCAATGGGAAAATTCCTGAGTTTTCTGGGCTGCCATGTGGTTGTGGTTTGGGTGCAAGGCGTAGCTCTGCGTATGTGACGCAGACCAAAAGGAAATTGCAAAGGCTTCCTGTATGACTGTGCCTTTGAACAACCTGCAGGTAAGACCGGAGGCAGACAAGACCACTTATACAGTGTCACCTCACTTTTCATACCACAGCAGCACTACACTGAAGACCATAATACAAAATTAAACCATCTTTTACCATTTAAATATTGTCATTGTGTTTCACACCAAGTAAGAACAACAACAACAAAAACATTATTTTTCCTGATGGATGGCAGAGTGACTAAGTGCACGTTCCTCCATGTGCCGAGCAATTTTAGCTTTCTCTTTTTCCCCTGTTTTCTCTGTGGGGAGTTTGAGATGGTTTGATTTAAGCCAAACATTTTGAATCACCCACACCATGTTGTGGATGACTACTGCTGCCTCAGGAACCATTTGAACAAATAACAGAGATGAGGAAACATCATGTCTCATGTTACACAGTGTTCAAACAACGCTGTTGGTATTTTAGGATGTTTCCAGTCTTGCCCATTAGGGCACTCACTGTTTCAGGCTGCAAATCCCATACAGTACCATACTGCCACCTAGTGTTGTCTAAAATACTGTCCATTATATATTGGGATATTCATTGCTTATTGTGTCCATGACAAAATATGATCCCGGGTGAAAAAGGAGTGCAGAAAAGTGCTCTTTCCAAAAGTGTGCTTAAGGTCCAGAGACCATTGCACCACTTAACCAGAAAATGTGTTGCCAGATCCTTTTTTGTAGTGTACTATTTTGGAGTTTAGGTGCCTTGATCAAAGGGCACTTCAGCCATTTTTCAGTTGTTGGGGATTGAACCGGCAACCCTTCGGTTACAAGCCCAAAGCCCCCTAACTAGTAGGCCTGGCCTACGTCTATTCAGAAAGCTGCTTCTCTTTCAATGTTTTACCAACATTAATGCTCTGTTATCTTGAGTTGCGAGCATGAGTGTCATTGGATTAGAATGCATCACACTTTGCGTATGATGGTAATGATATGCATCGCTGTACACTTGTGGTTTAATTGACCCTTAGGCCTAACAAAAGCCTAGATATATGATGAAATACTCCCCTCTAGTGGACATAGTAGGAAGATACAACCATTATCCTAGAGGACATGCAGTGGTGTGTAGCCACAACAGGGGATGTTATGGAGAGTCAAGAAATATCAAGCGCCAGTGGTTAGAAGTAATTCACAACCAAGAGAACAAACAATAACTTTACTCAGGACAATATAGACCGGGCTGACATTAGAGACACACCTTGGTAACTTTTGATATTACAGTGAAGTACTGTTTGTTATAGTGTTACTGTAGCAGACACAGTAGATCCCTACATGGCATTACAACATTACAGCCAACACAGTAAGCTAATAGTGCACACTGTAAGAATAATATAACTCTCGATCTTGTGCATCAATTCAAAAATTGATTTACTGACAGTATTGGCATTTCGCAGTATAATTTACTTTGAGTGAACTAGCTGACAAGTATGAGCAAATTTGATAGCAAAACAAGCTAAATAAAAATATCAACTTGGACTTGGTAACATGTCTAACCAAGGGATCAGACCCATGAATCACAACATGAAGTCTAGCAACAAGTGATTGACCTCCCATTTTCAGGGTCGTAACCAGCATGATAACTGAAGCATGAGATACTAACCAAAACTTTTTGAATGAATGAATGAATGAATATTTTTTTCTTTCCCTGCCGCACAATCCCAGGCAATATTACCAGGTAAATGTCATAATGCCAGTAATGGTACTGTATTTTAATGCCCAGAGTGATGTGTGGGTTGATGTTTATCCGACATCTTTTCATGTCCTGTTAGCACTCTGAGAAATGGCTGACACGGTGTGTGCTATTCCCCGATAATGGGACACCTGTGATCTAGATCTATTGGTATACGCACTGTATACTGTACTGTATTCTGTTTCTTTCAATATGTTCACTGTTATGAATAAACAACAGTAAATGAGGATGTGGACGGTGCCTCAAGAGAGCACCCAGAGCCGAGAGAGGCAGTACCTCCAGGTGCCATCGGTGAAGCTAAACTGAAGAAAGAAATAGAATGTCAACTCATTGCTCATGGATATGCAAAATTTGCAAAAAAAGACCACATTTGTCTGAACTTTTCTTTGTGAATGCCATACTAACCATGGTAACAAAAACATCAATGTAACAGGTAATATGAGATTACTTCATTAAGTTTAATTAACCATAATCATCAACATCTTGGGGATATAAATAACTTATACTTACTTATACTTAAGAACTTATACTTACTCAAATTTTCATCATTTATCCGGCAGACTGGCACTATTTTGCATACACGGTATGTATGCTATATTTGCTCTCTGGGAAATAGTGGCAGCCCGCTAGAGAACCAATTGGAAAAGCCGCCAGTGGCCCGCCGGTGATGGCACCAGGATGTGTGGCTTGTGAGGTCACAAGCGTCACTGCAGTGAAATCACAGAGCCAGAGAGGGATCTTTAAAGCAACATCAAGGATGTTTTTGTACTATAAAACAATGTTTCCAAAATGAATGAAAGGGACCTCTGCTAAATGCTTTGTGACCCTCCACACTAAAACCACACTATGCAAGTTTGCTACCTAGTTTGAAAATAAAAATGGCCTTGATGTGGTCTTCACAGACAACAACAGTTCAGCCTGTAAATCGACTGCTGAAATCAGAATCTGCAGCCCAGAGGTCCAGTTTGTTTTTTGTTTTGGTTCGTTACCAATCACACCACTAGAAAATGTGTTGCCAGTATTGGCAACTGCTCTAGCACTTTGAATGGAAGGCATGCTGAAAGGTAGCCTAACATATCATCATGGAACTCCATGATAGGTGGATTCTGATCTAGCCAAATGCACAATATGAGTTTGAGATGGTGCAAAACGCAGATTGCCTGCTGAGGATTTGATTTGAATGTCTACCAGTGACTCACATTAGGCTCCTTAAGGATACCCGAGTTTTGTTTGTTGCCTGTTCCTTTCACACTGACCAACACGGGGTCGGCTGTCCACTCGACCTGCCAATTGACCTGCCTCGGACCCTAATGTCAAAGGCAAGGTGTGTTAGAATGAAAGGTAAGCCAAATCCAACCCGGGGTAAGTTGAGTGATGACCTTCACCAGTGCAACCTTCCATTCAATTATCAATTATTCACGTCAATTAGTCATCTTAAGTCCACTATTACCCGTATGTCAGTCACATAGACATAGGCTACAGACCAGCAGATTGCTTAGCTAAGAGATTTGTTTATTGGCTTTGAACAGAAATGATCATATGCTTACTGAGTCTACGGCTCTGCAGAGCTCCCTCTGCTGGCTACCCTGCGCAATTCTCCGAACTCTTCTCCCAACACAGGTACTCAACTTTTAGGCAGATAATATGCATTGCTTTCCCTGTGAAAAGGCCTTCTGACTCCTCAGTTTCTATTCGTAAACCAAGTTATAGCCACTTGCAAAAGCGAAACATGCATTTTGTTTCCATAAACTTTCTAAAACTATAATATTTTATTAAGAATTATTGATATTAATTTTCAAAAGTGTCATTTTAGATAGATTGCAGCTGGTTTATACTTCCTAGAGTATGCCTGTGAACAACTTTGGCCTACTTTCAGTATAGGTATAAGTATAAGTATAAGTAGCTGCTATTGTAAATTTCTTCACAAGTACAAGACATACAAAGGAATCAAAATATAATGTCCTGTGGATGATTTTGCCTTTTTGTCAGTTACAACAGTAAGGGATGTCATTTATATGATGTTTCTAAATGCAAAATGTTATTGGACTATGTGATTATACGAGTTAAACCATCACACATCTGAATTAAATGTTCTTTAAGACCTATAGTGCACCTTCAATGCACAGCTGTTTCAATCGTCCAATCACAGACATATTTCGTTATAGGCTGGACTGTATGCAAACAAGAATGCTACACAAAAGTTTGGGAATAAAAATAAGACTTAAACAAAATAAGCATAAAGTTTAACCCTTGTATGAAAAACTCATAATTCAACCGCTTTAAAAATCAGACTTCAGTTTATTAGACGTAACTTGCAAAGATAGCTAACTCACTACGTTCAGTGGCAACATTCTCTCATTGGCTAACTGAGTGAGGTAGAATGATGTGGCAGGAATTTCCTCATATTAACGAGACTGGAAACGTAATGACAAACAGCCTGTTCTGAAACGGAAGATAGAAAATGCAAGTCAAGTAGGTTTTTATTGTCGTTTCAGCCATATACACAGTACGTAGTGAGACGAGACAACGTTTCACCGGGAACAATTGGTGACACACGTAACTGTTAAAACACAGTATGGACAAGACAGATACGTAATAGTGCCTACATACACTATTGCGGGACTTCACAGATTTACTCACCCACTCACACACGCACTCCCACACACAACAAACGCGCGCGTGCACACTCTTGTACACATATGTACATACATTACCACACAGTTGTAAACAATTGGCAGGTCAACTTACAGCTGACCTAAAACAAACACGCTAGACAGGGCATGACTTTTAGCAGAGCACTGTGGCTAGTGGTGTGATTTGTAAGCAGAAGACTGTTCTACATATATATAAGTAATCGCAGCAAGACTAGGGGTTATGATTTGTAAACTTTTCTACATAAATATAAATGATAGCAGCAAGAAAGTGCAGGGGGCATAAAGGTGCAGTGTGCTGTAACGCGCTGGTTTGCATCCTGAGTTACTAAGGAATTCCAGTCTAATTGCACTACAGGTTGTTTAGCAGTCTGACTGCCTGCGGGAAGAAGCTCTTCCCCATTCTGGAGGTGCGGGCAGTGATACTGCGAAACCTTCTGCCAGATGGTAGTAAGATGAATAGTCCATGGGAGGGATGGGTAGTGTCTTTGGTAATGTTCTTGGCTTTCCGCAGACAGTGGGTGCTGTAGATGTCTGAGAGGGGGGGCAGAGAGACTCCAGTGATCTTTTCGGCTGTCCTCACAATCCGGTGCAGTTGTCGAACCACGCTGTGATGGTGCCGCTGAGGATACTCTCAATCGTCCCTCTGTAGAAAGTTGTGAGGATGGAGGTTGGGAGTAATAAAAAACCACCTGCTATGTGACATCAAGGTGAGGGAGCTCTAGGCTCATATGTGAGTTGCTTTCGGTCTCATCCATTCAGGGGCATCTTTAAAGCATCCCTGGCTAGTAAGACATGTTGGTCTTATAAGAAGACATTGGCATCAGCTACATAAATGTGTTTTCAAAACACTTAAATTATTTTTGGTTTTCTTAGAAGTATAGAAATAAATAAATAGATAGATAGATAGATAGATAGATAGATAGATCCATTTACTCATTAACTGCCATTGTTGTAAAAAGTGACATCTGGTTCCATGTGATCCAGGTGCAGGCTTTGAGAAGATGGATCGCACTTCAGTTTTTAAAGTTTTACTTTTTATGTTTTACTAAGCAGCAGGGTGAGCACAAGCGTTTCGGCCTGATCATGCTGCAGCAATCAAGCTGTTGCTGCACATCATCAATATCAACTAGGTTATATTACTTTTCACCTAGAAAGCACTGAGATGTAAGCACAATGGCAGCTTACAAGCTCAGCAAATGAAGGGATTTTCTAAAAGTTTAATACACATAAAAGCTTTGTGTTTATTTTTTTTCAATCCTGTGAAATATAGGCTAGCAATGTCTGTCTTATAAGGTCAACATGTCTTAACTAGCCAGGGATCCTTTTAAAACGCCAATTTGCCAAGAGAGGGAGTAGCAAGAAATGTAATTTGCACCAATTTATGAAGCCTTTAACCAAAGTGTGTGACTACAAAGCCAATAAGGTGACCAAAAATTCCTGCAGAGTACAAAATCTTGCATGACAATCAGAGTGATAATCCAGATATTCCAGGAGAATGAGCACACTTAGATAGAGTATGACTCAGTGCAGTGTCATCAAAAGGCATCATAGGTTCCCTGATGAGTGCACTTGTCAAGCCTCACCCATATGAAGTCAGATACATGGACCACAGCTTTTTGAAACACTTTCAAACACAAGCTGACTCTTTGGTCACACGTAAAGGTGACTACGCGATTTAAGCAGGCAACACTTGTAGGCAACACCGAGTAGGTGTTGCTAGCTCATAAACAGGTAGCGATTCGTTGGTAAGTGCTTGCTAACTTGCTAACGCAAGTAGGTGGCTGGTAGATACATCGTATATCACCACGGATGTATTTTCTGGTTACAAAACCTATGTTTTCTGATTTAACAGTCAACATTTCTCATTTTACAAAATATCAAGTCATAAATCCCAAACATTTTATTACAGAAATAGTGATAGTTGCGTTAGCTCCGCAATTTTGAATTTTTTGATCGAAGTTCAGTTTCAAAGCACTCGTCACACATTCCCTCAACCTGGATTGGCTATTATGAAAAATTGCCTGGATTTATCGCCCAATAGACCTTTCTCATAACTTCCGTATTTTGCACCGGAAATACGCAATTGCTGTGGAAACCTATAGACCTTTCTCACAACTTCCGTATTTTGCACCGGAAATACGCAATTGCTGTGGAAACTTATTTCCTCCCCGGTATGCCGGTAACTAGGTAAAGAAGAAAGATGGCGCAAACATCGAGGAAAAGTTGTTGTAGCGTACCGGGCTGTTCTTGTAATGCCCAAAAGCAGCCTTATTTGTCTTTCCACTCCTTCCCTGCTAACGTAGAAGTAAGACGAAAATGGGTTCAAGCTATTCGGCGAGCTGAAGGACCGACTTTTTCAATTAAAAGGGGGAGTACTCATGTATGCAGCAGACACTTCACAGCAGAGGATTACGTCTTGGGGATCACCGTTCGCCGCTTGAAACCAGAGTCTGTCCCAAGCCTTTTTCCTTGGAACGACTACACCTGTAAAGAAAAAAGGAGTCAGGGTATGATCGGTGCCAAAAACGGCAACCGTTAACGTCGGTAGGAGACGAGAGGATAGACATCGCAAAGAAAGCTTTGAAACTGGACCATGATTATGCGACGCCGCCGCCCGCAGGTAAGAAATTCCCCCTCCTTAAACGTTAACATTATGTCCCATGGTAGAGTGGTGTATTGTTTTCTTCAATCGCTTGTAACAGCTTGTGAATATTTTGCCACAGCTAAGTTCAGGCTTAAACAGCATTACTTACCTCATATCACTGTGCCTTCCCTGACAATGTTGTTGTGTTGTTCATATTAGCCTACCCACCCTGCTGTACCTTACATTAGCATTCCCTATCAAGTTATTCATTTCATGTAACCTGTGGTTGGACTGTCCTAAAGTCTATATAATGCAAATGGATGAAATAATGAGTCTTTATGGCTACATACTTAGAGACAAATGTAAATAAGCCTAATTGTAGGCCTACATGTCCAAGTTTTATCAACTTGAAAAGTTGATGGAAATGGACAATCTAACAGTAACATGAAAGAAAAATTTGTTTATAATTTATAGTTTCACTAAATTGAATAGAGGACTGAATTTTGTCTTTTTTCATTTTGTCAATCACCACAGGTTTGCTGGAAGACAGCATGAATTGCATCCAAGACTTGGAAGCCAAGCTGGAGCCAACCCCTGCCCTCTTCAACCGGTATTGTGCATCAGATGACCAGATCCGATTTTACACCAAATTTCCATCTAAGCAAGTGTTTAAGGTCTTCTGGGAATCCATTGCACCATCCGCCTCACGACTGGTCTACTGGAGCAAAGCTAAGAGGACAAGTGAAGGCAATGGCGATAACAGTCCCAGTCCCCCTCGCAGCATGCCATTAATTGATGAATTCCTGATTTACTGCATGCGAGTAGCTGTTGGAATGAAGGAGCAGGTCATCGCTGGTATGTTCCAGGTTAGTGTTACCACTGTCAGCCGTGTGACCATCACCTGGGCCAATTATCTTTTTTTCATCTTGGAGACACTTCCACTTTGGGTGAGCAGAGAGAAGGTGAGGTCCATCATGCCAGGAAAATTCAAGAAGTACTGTCCTGGTGTTCGAGTGATACTGGACTGCACTGAGATTGCTGTGGCGGCACCCACTTCACTCACCCTGCAGTCAGAAACGTTCTCCCACTACAAGAACTGGACAACCTTGAAGGGACTGATTGGAGTTGCTCCCAATGGTTTGTTGACATTCTTCTCGCCGTTGTACACTGGAAGCATTTCTGACAAAGAGATAACAAAGATCAGTAGAATCCTTCCCTTACTTGAGGCAGGTGATGAAGTGATGGCCGACAAAGGATTTGTCATCGAAGATCTCCTTTCTGGTGTCGGGGCAAAGCTCATCATCCCACCCTTCAATCGTTCTTCCCAATTCACAAAAGAGGACACAGAGAAGACACAAGCCATAGCACGTCGTAGGATAGTGGTGGAAAGGGTAATAGGCCGAATTAAGTCCAATCACATCTGGGACTCACCTGTACCTCTCACTCTGATGGGCACTGTCAGCCAGATCTGGCACAACTGTTGTGTCTTGGTGAATTTTCAAGAACCTTTGTCTTTTGAAGAAGATTGAGATTTGGAGGGTAGTTTTATTAAAAGGGATACACCAGCGTTTTGGCCAGTTTACCTATTTTCTGTATGCATTTCTTCAGTACTTACTGAAATCAGTTGAAAGGGTCTCATTAGGACCAGGCAGATGTTTGTTTGCCAGTTTTGTCTTGGCTGGCTGCAGCTCTTTTCTTTTACCCAGTTCCCCATTCCCTTTTTTGCACTACATGACAGTACTGATTTGCATGACACCTTTGCGTTGTCTTACATTTACTGACTTATGTAAATACTTTAATAAATATTATATTTTGTTAATTATCTTGTGTGGTCTCTCCTTAATGCCATGTCTGCTGTAAGCCAAGTGGGAATGACTGTTACAAGTAACAAGCATACTTTGAATTTTCAGGCCCAAAACGGTATCAATTTGGGCCTGGAAATTCATAGATTCTTGTTACTTGCAATGGTCATTCCTACAGGAGCAGCTGAGCTTAATTTATTGACATTAAAAGGCATGAATTGAATAGACAACTGATTTATTACAATTCACTTTACATTTTACAGTATCAATATCAGTTTCAATAAGGCAATATCAGTATCAATAAGGCAAGAATGAATTAGTTGTAAAGAAGATTGATTAGTTTATTAAAATGCAACATGTGAACATTAATGAGTCAAGGACAGTATCATTCCAAGTACACATTCATGTAAGTGTTGTAGTAAAACAGGTCTAATTTGTTCTTCATTTTAAGTATAAATTCATTGTCTCGCCAAATTCTCTCCATGCACACATTTGTCTGGGTGCCTGTGACAAAGTCACACCACTCCAGGCCAGTTACTGCCAACTGTCCCTGAACCTGCCGGTAGTAGCGGTGTGACCGCCTCAGGCTGACGGAGCCATTCTCGCTCTTGAGATGGGCAACCTGCGAAGCATCATGCTTGGTGGTGCTCTTAACTTCCACAAGTCCAAATGGCGGTGACTCTGAGGGTCATAGACCCTACCATCTGGACTAGCCCCAAGATGTGGTGCTCCAGGGGGAATGATGAACCCAACAGACATAACATTAACTTCTTTCAGTTTAGCGTAGATGGACAGGACTTCAGACTTCATTTGCAGACCTCGTAACATTGCAGGAGTTTGCCTTTTGGAGCCTCTTATCATTTGGCCAGCAAGGGCCTTTGCTGCAGCCTCTGGATCCACATTTCCCTCCCAAGAAGCGCAGGCCTCCCGAAAGTGGCTGGCAGTTAGGCACGGTTAACGTAACTGTGCCCATGCAGGACATCTGGACTGCTGCCTGGTTCCCTTTTCAATTTCATTGGCCATTTGTGGAGACACT
Source organism: Tenualosa ilisha (assembly GCA_015244755.2). Classification (NCBI taxonomy): domain Eukaryota; kingdom Metazoa; phylum Chordata; class Actinopteri; order Clupeiformes; family Clupeidae; genus Tenualosa; species Tenualosa ilisha. Next base: position 5,628,612 of record PYXC01000629.1, read on the forward strand.
TGCAAAGACTGTAGGTGCAGTTGCTGGTGTAAAGTTGGCACAAAGCTCAGATTGGAGAGAGCACAGTCCAAAGGGAGAGGAAGAGCAGGGAATTCGGGGGCCAGGTGGTGCAGGGTAATGTCACTTGATGTTTCAGGCGGACAATGGTATGACATAGGGGATCCACGTGGAACAAGGCCAAATTTAGATGGAGTCAGCTCTATCTCAGACAGGCCATCTAACACAAGGGCAATGAGTGGTTGAGGTTGCACCTCGTGCAGCTTGGCTCCAGCAGCCATCAAATTGGGGTCGGGAAATGGTCCTAAAGAAAGGATCCAGTAAGTCATTTAGCCATTTAATTCCAGATTTTGATTTCCCAGAAAAGTAAAATGGACATGAAATTTGTCTGACCTGAGTATGCCTGGTACAATGTGGACCGAACATCACTATTGCCTCCTGTTGTCGGCTTTTGCACCACCACATGACTGACCAGTTCTGGATGAATCCCCTAAAATTCACAATAAAATATAAATGCTGTGTGTGTGTGTGTGTGTATAGCCTGGCTCAGAACACCTGTACTTCCATTTGATTTTCCTTTTTTTCTTCAGTGCTTGCAATCAAGTGAAGTTAAGAGGTGTCATTACGACCAGGCAGGTGTGTGTGTGTGTATTAAAAGAGTACGCTAATAAAACATTGTCTTAACTGTGTTCTTGGTCTATGCCATCGCTGCAAATCACTTCTGCGGGCCAGAGGTGGAGGAACAGTCTTATGGCCAAGCTGTAAATAATGTGCTGTCTGATACAGCAGGGCCACAATGTGGTTGCAGAAACCTTTACCAGCTACGCAGCTGCAGGAAAAGGCCATCAGACATCCATTGTCAGCGACAAGTGATATCTGTCCACCAAAAACACATGAAAACACTAGTAAGCATGGTTTGCATCACATCACTATTCACAACAGTAGCATACATCACTGTAAGCAGTAAACGGAAGTAACAGTGTAAGGAAAGAGTATAGAGATGTATAACTTATGGAATGAGATGGTGGACAAAGAGTTCCTGCATAATTACGGTATATTTTCAGACTTACATTGAAAATAAAATGATAACGTTTCTATATTTTCTATACTTATATCCATTCTGTAGCTAGCTGTGCAGAGGCACAGACCACTCAGTGGTCAAACCTCTAGTTTGTGAGGCTCCTCGTTTTTCCTCTGAGACGGGTAGCATCTAGCCCTCACAAAAACCTGCCCGTCTATCACATTTGATACTATGACAAGCAAACACACGAACATAAACACAGACATCGCCAGAAAAAAAAATGTTAACTGATGATGACAGCATTCGGCTAACGTTAACATTAGCCTATTGTCGCGAGCTGCTACACACAAGACGTTCACTTGGACCAAGGACAGACAATGAATGTCATATTGTTTGTAACCACGACCACGACTGTTATATTGCTTTAATAAAGTTGTACATGTCCTCTACACTATCCATACATGACCCTATAACCCTAGCCATAGGTCTAAATGGACACACTAATAATTTGTTAGCCTGATTGCTCTCTAACGTTAGCTACGTTACTTACCTTGAAAGTTATGGACAAACTCTTCGTGGAAAAATGTATATCCTTTGTCCAGTTTGTTCCTCTTTGTGACGGAGTTTTCCCCCACGATTCTTGTCACGTCGGCAAAAGTCATCTTTGGCAAACCCGTGAGGGAAGTTGTGTAGACTCTCTCCATTTTACCCGGCTTTCTGCTGTGTTGACATTAGACAGGAAGTCTGCATACCCTGCGATTGCGTATTTCCGGTTTCTGTGAGAAAGGTCTATATTTGCATAAAATAGACAGCTTTTAACTGCCCACCTGGCGACGTGGGCAAAATTGCCTCCACTTCCGCAAGTCGCCGGCTGTCAGTGAAAATGAATGGTAGCTCGTCGCCTTGCCTCGTCGCACTGCGTTTTTGCCGCCCGTGTGACCAAGGGGTGAGGCTCTGCAAGTCTGTGTGTCCCAGGGTCAAATGTGGCGATCCACTGTCAATGATGTTCAAGCCATCATGTAGCTAACAAAGTAAAACCATGTGTTTTAACATGGCCAGACCTGATGTTACACACTTACAGTAACTGCCTTGAAATCTATTTTGTGAAATTATACTTTGTGTTTTGACCATGTAAAGCAGTTTGCACACTGCTCGAACAAACAAGAACGAACACAAACAGTTTGGTCAGTGTGGACGGACAGTCCGTGTTTGTTTGTCACAGTCTGGCAAAGTCCGAAAATTTCGACATGTCAAGTCCGGTCCGGATATGTTTACTATAATGGCTCATTGCATTTGTTTTCCAGAAACAAAAAATATTGATTGGGCAAATTGTCTTCCACATAAGATTTACTTTACAGGTTAATTTATGTTTTACCCCATTATAATATTGAATATGTACGGTATATTTGCAAACAACACAACAGTCACATGCAATTTATAAACATCTGAGTGGTAATTGATAATGGCATCAAACATCATTGCACAGCATGCTGCACAGCATAGACAGCACATCAACCATAAAACTTGAAGCACCCGGAAGTCTAGTCGCCCCCTGGCGGCTGGTTGCAGTACAATTTATAACCCCACCCATTTCCACGTATCTCTACGTCCAAGTAGCTAATTTTCCGTGTAATTTTTCGCCCTTAAAAATATTGTTTCATCTAAAGCATTTTATTCGAAAAAATACATATTCTTGTCCTTCAAACAAAACCAGAATTTTCATAGCCGAGGACTTATTTTTTAAAATATTATTTTAATATAAAAATGGATGTGGTTGACCAATGACTGACAGCTGTTGCTGCAGATAGCACTTCCCAACCCCACACAGTTGTTCATTACGAAGCTGTTGGGTTTGTTGTAGACTTCAAAGTTCGTCATGTAACGCTATCGAACCTAAAATCATGTTATTGCACATTATAGTCTAATTAAAACATTTGAACAGTAATGTCTTGTTCTGATTATTGTTGTTTGTTGGCAGTTGGGAAGTTTTCAGCTGTTCGATAAGCCTAATACTAGCTTGCTAACATTTTCTTATTACCTTTGTATTTAGCACCTTGCTAGCTGTATGTTAATCATAGATAACGGACAGTAAAAGTAACGTCATTTCCTTACCTGGTCTTCCTCATTGCTCCATCATTACATGTTCACAATGTTTAGTATTTCCTGGATGAATATGATTCCCTATTTGGATCATATTGCTGTTGTAACTACTGTTTGTGAGCACTTAAGCTTTGCTCGAGCGGCAGCAAAACGTTAGCCTTAGCCCAGTCCTAGGTTAGAAACAGCAACATGTTAAAGCACACATTTAAGGGAGCTTTGTTTTTCAACTACTTGTTCAATCAGTAAATATGACACCGTCAGAACATTTGGAAGGGTGTTAATATACTATATTATATGCTATAAAATACAACTAGCTAGTAACCTTAACCTGTATTTAGCCTTACCATTACCTTTGATTTCACTGGAGTATTTTCATGCGGCCAACGAGTCTTCTGATTTTTTTTTTTTAGCTAAAAGACCTAGTCCTATTCTGTTGACACACATTTCATGAAGACATTTTCAAAAGTAATGACTGGTGAAAATCAACAACAAATCCTCAACATTAAAGAAGTGCTGATAACAAGTGACTGCAACATTTAATTTGACTTTTTATTGTGAGATAAGAAACCATTCATACTCAAAAGGTGTGTCTAAAACATAAAACAGCAGAAGTAGCTGATCATATGGGTCCCTGGACAGGTTGGTGGTCTAAACAGCGAAACGGAAAGTGAAAACATTTCAAATGAGTTCAGGGACATCCACGTGGAGTGGCTTCAATGCTGCAAGTTATGAGAGGCTACATAATCTAAAAACAGTGACATGTACGGATTCAACTGTGGTAATTTGGTAACATTAACAATACAAGTCCCAGGTGACATACATCCCAAAGTGTAAGTTTAGTAATATTAACCAGTGGCCAGTGAAACTACGGTGGCATATGCACTGCCCATAGCAGGTTTAAATAGTGATGTTCTCTGTTGCGGCATGGGTTTAGTCACACTGGTTTATTGTTGACAACACAAACTTTTTGCAATATGGACACTCCTTGCGCATCCAAAGTCGTTTGCACCACAGTGGATGAGTTGGGCATTTGAACATATCAGTTGAAGACAAAGAGAAAGGCATTCCACTTCAGTCGATCCCAGCCTAACCATTTCATCTGGGCAGTCAGGTCAGTTGCAGGTTCACACCAACAAAAAAAAAATGTTCTGCACTATAGTTGATGGTATGTGCCATGTGTCTGCTGTTTTGGGAAACTTGCCAACATTTCAATGAAATTCATCTTGTCATGCCATGCTGCTACTTGTGATTGATAAAGCCAGACTAAACGAACTGAAATTTGTGTTGGAGTAAGCTTACCAGCCATACAATAGTCCTACAGTTGAAAGGCCATAGGAGCATAACCTTAAGTTAAGCTGACATTCTGTAATGAATTGTTATGCTGTTACATTCATTATATTAAGCAAACAAATGGCAAATGGCCTGTCATGGAATAGTTTGGTGGATATGACACTGGTCAAGAAGCAAGTGGCACATCCCAGCAACAACATTCAGTACAATTACCTGCCAACTCTCTGCCACTTCGGCCAATTCCTATGCAGGACCAACTTCCCACCGCCGCTTCTGGTGAAAGTTGAGGTGAAAGTCACTGGTGCTGGATATGAGGAAAAACACTGAAACAGGTAACTATGTGTGTAAATCTCAGAGAAGGCAAATCTTAAGCGAGTGAGGGATGATAGTTTACCAACCAGGCAACCAGTAGCTCCTCACATGCTTAAGAGTAACACTCCAAAGTGTCCAATGAAATGTAAAATCTTATAATATACACAAAAAGTAAACCTGTTAAAAATTTCTGTGAAATGAAATTCAAAAACATCCTACCATGTCTGGTACAAAATGATTCTCTCACAGATTTACTGTTCTTTGATGTTAATGTTTAGTATATGCCAGATTTGGTTGTAGCTATGGAAAATAAAGGGGCCGATAAAGATCAGGAAATATATTTCTACCCACAAATTTAGATGACACTTTAGAAGAGCACTTTGCATTGCAAGTGTGTAAGATGGTAAAGGATGTAACGTTTATAGGTCTAGCAATAATACTGATGTAAACAGTATAAACAGTGTAAACAGTATTATTATTATGTAGTTGAGGAGCTTGACCACGTTGATTTTGTCAAACTAGCACTCAGACAAAAAAAAGGTTGGAGGTTTAACTGCACTGAACGTATCTATCAAACCAGACGATAAGTAATATAAAACCTCCACCATGGAGTGTTGCTTAAAACTCAGCACATCGTCGCTGCCACGTAAATTTACAATAATAAAGACAATTCGTTCAAGATAGTTACCCCTCATTAAGTCCTCCACCTAGCATTAAAATGAACTACAAAGCTACCGGTAACACACAACAACAGCCCAAGAGAAATTAGCATTCGCTGTCAACAAGAAGGGTTATGAAATGTCTGTTGTTCAGCAATCTATCTTGTGTAGCTAGCACCCTAACATTACCAGTCAGTACATTGTTAACGTTAATGGGCATTCTGGTTGCCAACTGTCCCGAATTGTCCGGGACATCACGAATCATGAGCTATATTCCCGTATTCCAATCACTGCCGGCCTGAAATAGACCACTGTAAACGCGCCAAAACTCACCCAGATGTTGGCTATGACAGACATCTCAAGTGTTCCGAAGCCTCCAGGAGTCCCACGAATTTAAACTGTGGTTTCCGGATGCCCGCAAATGATTCTTCCGTAAATCGTGCGATCACGCAAATTTCATTTGCGAGTGGGAGAAGCTGCCGGAACAAGTGACAGAGACAGAGACAAGAATGAGTGACGATAACACGGGGAGCGAGGGAGAGAGAGATTGTGTGTGAGCATCAATCCTGTGTAGAAATTTTGAAGTCATACCTTAGCAGACGACCTCTGTCTCTGTCATCAGATCATTTCATCATTAAAATGAAAGCTCCTTGCTGCGCTGCATTTCCTTTATTTTAGGGCTATATGTAAAACACCATATTACCACTATTGTAGAAATGTGGCAGAAATATGTAGGCTAGACCTATTTCTCAGCTGGTGAGAGTTTCAGAGTTCAGCCCATTTTTATGTATTGGCTATTTGAAATCAGTATAATTGCATCTGCATTGTATTGTAGCCTAATGATGAGGCCAGTAGAAGCCCAAGTTTTGGTTATGAACTGGAAAATCTTATATCGTCACCTTGCTAAAATAATCACCAAAGTCATTTTTTGGCAAAAATGCAGTTTTCAAAAAAAGTATTTTAGTCCTTTTTTTTTTGCAATTTTTGAAAAACCTGAAAAAAATGACTTGGCAATGGCAATTATTTTAGCAAGGTGTTGATATGATAGAGTAAAATTGAACCGAATGTAGAATAGATCGCTGAAGAATACATTATGCAGCGCTGTATTCTCCTCCATTCGATTATATAAGTAAGTGTCCCTCATTTGGGGTTGAGGAAGTTTGCAACTCTAATGGGCATTGAAACTATTCGAGGCAGCATTGAATGCAGGGTTTGGATGAAAAACGGTCACCAACAGATTTTGTCTCTGTCCACGCTAATGTGTACTTGCTATCATGCGCCAAGCCAGCACTTCGAGTTACAACAATTGCTTGTTAAATTTAGCCAGACAGTTATCACATTCTTGTAGTTCATTTCTAAGCTGGTATTTGCATTTATTATACTGACATGACATTATCACTATTCAGAGTTATTACCTCTCTAATGTGTATTTTATATACAAACATACAAGAGCTTTGCAGGTTAATACATCACACTTACCTGACAAACTTCAAAGTCTGCTCTTGGTCTGAAGTTGACTTGAGGTAATCAAAAAGAAGATGCAGGGAGAGGGGGCGGGTCTGAACACTAAGTGGGCGTGTCTAATGGTGACTGTCCTCCTCACTGCACATACTCAAAGTGCTACGTAGCAGTAGCGTAGAGTAGAGTTTTTACAGTTACAGTGGCTTCAATTCCATAGAACAGCATTAATTCAGATGCGCTGTCCATCTATATACACAGTCATTACGTCTAAAAAACTGTAGAGGCCGTTATTACGTAACAATGGTCTCTAGGAGACACGTTACATCAACAGGAAACTAGCTGTTGAAAAAAATCTAAGTGTTTTATAAAACACTTTCATTAATCTTCTACTACTTCTACCACTGATCAAGTCCATTTCCAAGAGTGAGTAATGCTTGTAAGAATGGTATGGCCTTTCTCCTGCTCTCTCGCAAGAGACTCGAAAGGGAGCACGCAGAAGGCCCACAAGGCCGCACAAGAATGGAATCGCGCTCTATGTCGTGATAACCTGGACTTGAAATTGACAACAAGAAGACTAACACCACAAATTCCAGCAGTTTGATCTTAAATGCAAAGAAGTGAATGAAATGCGCAAAGCTTTAGCAAACGATTCAGAAAATATCATTATGTTGCAGTCCCGACTGAAGGCATTGAAGGCCCAAAATTCTGATTTCAATGACGAGTTGGAATCTCGTCTCGGAGAACTCACAACCCTCAGACATCTGAGAGAGGCCGACAAGGAACAAATCCGAAATCTGAGCAGTTGTATAAGTACACTGGAGTACCAGAATGCACTCGGACAGGACTGTGTTCAGGAGAAGGAGGACGGCATGAGGCAGAGAGACGCTGCTCTTGAACTGAACTCGGCCATAAAAGAGCGCTTGGAGTTGGTCAAAGAATGGACTGAGAGAAAGGCCCAATTGAAAATTGAGATTACCTAGTCACTAGAGCCAATGGAAGAATCTCTAACATCTCTTGGAGAATGTCAGAATCTGGGTTTCTTTAAACCAGCATTTCTTTCTAAACACCGACCGCGTAGCATCTTTGAAGAACAGCCTGTGTAAAAACGAAGTTCAAGAGGCACTGCCTACGGCCTCAGAAACTGACTCTGAGTTTTCCCAATTAGTAAACAATTGTTTTTAAAAGCACAAAGCAATGTTTGAATATATTCTCTGGATTTGGGATTAGTTGTGACCATTGTCGTTTTAAAGGTGTCTGCTGAGATGTTGCCAAAGTGGAGAACATCAGCGCATTTGAATCAGTTGATTCACACTGTGAGCTTCACGAACATGGTATTGCTCATGTTACTGATGATCAGCACTTCCATGCCAGTGTGCCAACCAGGAGCAGGTGTTCCTTGCAAGGATCTACTGCAAGATACACTTCAAAGTGTGGTGCTGCCCTACTGTAACATTCACTTCCCTGGTGCTCCGCCTTTCTGATAACTTCTTTTAGCGGACAGTATTTATTAAGACATTTAAGGCATTATTAAAGTATGCTGATGAAATGTAATCAATTGGTGTGAGAGTCTTGTGAGATATTTTGTCATCAATGTTTTACAGGCAAAGAATCTCCCGGCTAACAGAGACTCAGGAGACGTACCCCACAGGCTATTGTGTAGAATTTCACATGGAAGGCCCAGGCCTATAGCTTTGGTCAGATCAATTAGGTCAATGTTGATGTGTGGCCTCTAGGGTCAGGTATTTTATAAAAATCACTAATGTAATCATCAGTTATCAACAAACTAATATCTAAGCCATGTTTGTTGACTACATTCTTCTTACAAATTTTACAATTTGGCAAACTACATTAACTGTAATGAGTCACAGACCCCTCTCCATTTTTTAATGTCATAAAGTTGAACACGAAAAATAAAAACTAAACCATTCAGAGTGGATCACATGAAAATGTAAAAATCCTTGCCTGACAATTCTGTTCTTTGAACATCAGAGAAGAAGAGAGTTTTTTTTCCTCTATTTAAATTTTTGTAATCATTATTATAATATTCTGATTGTTGTAACCTCTTAAGATGTCAGACTTTATCAGTGAGAACAGCAAATATGTCCTTTATGACAACATGAGATCTTCAGAGGGAGAGGGAATCAGAAAGAAAGGGGAAGAGAAGGAAGAATAAAGGAAGAAGTTGGCGCTCCCACTGTTGTGATGTGAAACACTGGGGAAAAAAAGTGTCTGTAATCAACTGCCATGACAAAGAAAGTGTGCTAACAAATTAGTGTTGTTAATTAAAATTAAAATGATAATTATCTTGAGTTGCAAGCCGGTAATAAATGCAATTTCACTTTTGATTTCACTTTCTCGCCACTTCAGATCCTGCAAATGTAGTAACCGTGGAATCTACACCAGAGGTGGCCAACAGCGCCTTCATTCACCCTGTGATTTAATCATCAGAGTGGCTATGGAGCTGGTAAGTTAACCTTAAAATGTTCCCTGGTGTGCCTGTAAATTCGGGGCCCTATGAACATTGTTTCAGTCCCTCCAGTTTTTTTTTGATATTGTGTGATTGCATAAAATCCTGCTAAATCAGGGATGTATCACAGAATTTTGTGACTACTGCATATCTTTACATTGGCTGCAAAACTTTAGCAAAATATAACCCACAAAATATCTCAATGTTAGATTTGATGGCAGCTGCTCTCATTCATTATCACTGCTGTCTTTAATTGATGTTGCGTCTCTCTAGGGAGAGCAATGATAAGTCTACTTGCTCATTTGAGCTCAACAGCGCCCTGTTCTTCACGAGTGGGTGTAGTGTGCCATGTAAAAGCAAAGGCTCTTCATCCTGTTATCCTGCACGTCAGCTTTATTGGTCACAGGGTAGCATAACAGAATAGATGGAGTTTAAAGTGGGGGAAAAACGTGGCATTCCTCACAAATATTTAGAAAAAAACTACCACAAAATCAGGTATTTTGATTGCAAAAAAAGAAAAAAAAACATGAAATCCTGGAGGTAAAAAAGGAAATTTATGAAGTTGTTCATATCTCTCAAATTTCAACTTAACAAAGAACTGGTGTTGGTAAATGTGGCGGCAGAAAACAAGCATAATTTAAATACCACGCCCAAATATATTTTCATTTAGAGGCCTCAGCCTACGTCCAAAATCAGACTTTTTTTCTAAACTAGAGATAACCCCCAAGATACTACTGTATGTATCCAACCGAGCCAATTAGTTTTGACAGGAAGCAACAAAGGAAGATGGGAAAGTAAGGGGATATAAAACTTGTTTTCATCAATGTTGCCTGCTTGTTCTCTCTATTCAGTGTTGTTTTTACTTTTGCTTTATTGATTTTACTCTTATAACTCTAATAAGACACAGTGTAACTTTAGCTGATGACAGATTTATTAGCAGTATGCAAACAAAGCATGAGGTAAAGATAATGCATGAACGCATCAAACAGGAAGTACAAAAATGTGTTTAATTGAAACCAGTAATATATCACCCTGGGTAAATCCTCAGGGAAAAAACTTTTAGTTGTCTGTGATGTTCCACAATGAGGTTCAAATACGCTGTCGAACCGAGAGTTAGAATAGGAGAAAAAAACAATGTTTATAATTTGAAAAAAGTAACTGAAAAGAGGCTGTCAGCACTTGTTGTAAGTGACAAATTTCGAGCTAAACACCATGCTGGGGTGGTATCCAGGCAGAAATCATTGCCCGCATCCAATTTTAAACCAGGGGCATGAGTGTAATTAAACGACTGTATGCGCAAGAACCTTATTTTTGAGATGGTATGAAGTCTGCTTTAAAATATTGCAATACAAGGATCATGTCATATTAAGCAATTCCTTTTGTTGTTTATTATATCAACAGAGAAGTTATCTGATGCAAATTCTGAAGACTATAAAGTAAACATGACTGCTTAACACCAAAGTGGTTTGGGTTTGATTGTGTAGCTTCACAATGCTGCTGTTGTAAATCTTCATAAGTCACTCTAGAGTCATCTTCATTTAAGTGAAAATCCTTCCACTTGTAACTAGAGCTCAAGATGGTTGATGAATACTCCCCAGTTACAGAAGACAGAGTTTCCCCAAATTCACAATAATGAGAAGTTCAAATGAATTACTTTATTAAACTATATGTAGCAAACCTAGGACAATACACCAATTTGTAAAAATATAAATTTATTTCCAACATTAGTTTTAGTACTGTACTGTCCTGTGAGTTCTTAATCCAAGGTTATAACCTGGCACAACACTACCTCCTAAACAATTATGATAAGCGGAACTTCACTTCTCTCTGTCTCAAATAGTTTTGGTTTTGACAAGTGGCTTCAATATTGCATCAAACCCATATTTTATAAAGTCTTGGGCATGAAAGAGTGCACATACTGTACTGTATGTAAACATGTGGGTTGAAATTCTACAACCTGAATAATATGGCTCCCAGTTTGTGCACACCCCTTTTTAGACCCAAATAAATTAAGTTTCATCATGATGTGGCCCTACCAACCATACAAACTACGCCACACTTCTCCCTGCTCCACTGGATAACGCTGTACGCTTTAAATATTAGAAAAGGCGTCAGGAAAACCACAGGTGAAGCAAACACAATATTTCATTTTTTTTTTTTTTTTTTACCAAAGGTTAAATAGTTGTGTCTTTGTGGACATAGGCCAAAGTAGATAATAACTGGACTTCAAAAGCAACACTAAATCCTCCCTCCTAGTTATGAGAGAAAAGAAATTGCAGTGAACAGTCACTAATGCAGACAGGCTTATCTAAGTGGAGTCACAGCACACAAACTAAAATAAGAAAACCAAACCAAAATGAAAATGAAATGAAACCAAATAGTCAAATAAAAAAGCAAACCAATAACACACCACAAAATGTACATTTCACAGCCAGCAAATACACCACAATAAGCCAAATGTGCTCATTAAACAACAGGGAACTGGGCCTACCTACCCTAACCTACCCTGCAACCTGGGTTTACAAAGTAAAATGCCTTGGACAAACAAGTTTGTGTGTGTGCTCCTTTGATACAAATAGCAGATCTTCTCTGCAGATCATCTTTGTTGAGCCAGTGAATTGTGATGCCCATAAATACCTTGTTTACAAGTGATCAGCAATCTATTGTTCTTCACACAACATTAATTTCAGAGAGTTTAGCCTGTAGGTCACAAAGAACCTCACTTAAGTCCTCTGGAATTCTTGCACTGTGTAATAGCTAATGCCAAAACACAGGTAGCCTAATTCATGATGTTTCGAGGTCTTTGCTCCATTCTGCAGCCGACAGCTCGCAAGGATCAGTGTTAATTGCACAAAGTTTCTCCCAATATTGCTGCTTACCACTGACTACAAGCCTCTCCCCGTAGGGTCCATTTACTTTCACATTCTCCCTCTCCATTTCTTCTTTCTTCTTCGTAATGAACAAAATTTGATAGTTAATTAACAAAACCCAGTAGTGTTGCCCACCAGCATAGCGGTCACATGACGTGCTATGATGTAGTTTCTCAGGCCTAATTCAACCATCTGTACCTGCTTTCTTGAAGACACATACTGCAAACCAGATGAAAGATTGCTTTTCAACTTTGCTGTAGCTCTCCTACAGTGTAATCCATGAATACACTTATAATCCACTTATCTGTTTGTTAAATGCAGCAGATAATGTGGGTGGGATCATTGCATTTTGGGGCTGTTGGCTGGTCTTACCCTTTCTTAGTGATTATTATTTTAATTATCTTTGATGGTTCACAGATATTTTACAACGCTGGATGGATGTTTCAGCTCCACATGTCTCTTCATATTAGACATTGATTTTTTTTTCATCAGATTGTTGTGTAAAGTGTGTAAAGTTCAAAGATAAAAAAGTATGTCTGCTTGAAAAAAAAAACATTAATTGTATGTAGTTGTATAATAAATCTAGTTGAAATAAATACCCTTGAGCTTACTGGTTCAGATTCAGAAACAACCTTGTGTCCATCGCTTTTTAGCTCCTCAACCATTTGGCAAATTGCTGTTTTCAATTGAATTGCAAATGCAAATTTCAATTAAATGTTATCTCTTCTTTTTAATGAAAATCCTCAACTCTACAAGTTTACTTTACTACAAGTGTAGCTCTTACCTAAAAGCTACAGAAAGGGTTACTCGGTGCTTGGATGTGCCAAAGGACAGATCACCAATGCTGAAGATTTTGCCCAATTCCCACATGTGATGGATGGTGATAACACTTTTCCTGTCCTACAACCTTCAGAGGGTTGTGGGGAAAAAATATTTAATTCCCTCCTGTCAGTGCCAATCAATATGGTGGCGTTTTTGCCTTGCATTGGAGCGTCCTTTACAGGCGCATTCAGACACATCCCTGAAAAGTGAACACAATTTTCTGCAGCAACAGCAACCAGAGGATGTCTCCAGATCAGTGGTAATAGAAGTAAGGAGGGGGCAACCACTGCACACAAAAATACAGAGGGTGCTCAGAACAATAAGGAGCATTGCCTGTCAAAATATTGTGTAGGCCCTGTATCCTGCCAGACCACCCCCTTTTCTGATGCCCACATCATTGAATTGACTTTTTAACCTGATGGAAAATAAAATCAAAGTGATACTGTTTGATTTAAAATTATATGAGATCTGAATTACAGAAATGCACAGATAAATAATGTGAGCACAGGTTGACATATCTGGTTTTCATGAGGAACTATTTCTGTAATGCCCTTTTTAAGCCACAAGAGGGCATCTTCACCAAAAATACAGATCAATTAACGTAGCATTATTATGTGGTCATCATATTTTAAAATGCTTAATTAGTGATCAGTCTTTCCCCATGCTGTGTGCTCTCATTACTGTGTTTTTCCATCATTTATCTGTTTGTTTATCTATCCATCCACTTATCTATCTATCTATCTATCTATCTATCTATCTATCTATCTATCTATCTATCTATCTATCAAACATATTGTACACCAAGGCATTTATTAACTGAGTCATTTTAATATAGTAACCAGAAAAAACATAAACTCAGTGCACAGAATATCATATATCAAATATTTTATTATGCCATTTATTTATTGTATTTTTAATTATTATTTCAAAGGACTGCAAACAAACTAAATTTATCTTTTTCAAAAAACACATTATTTTATGTACAAACTGAGGAACGATGGTTATTGTAGTCATAGATGCACAGATCTCTTCCTCTGGAATGTGCCATGTTTGACTCCAAAAGAATCCCCACAAGAACAGGCTGCCTTTGTGAGGTCCCCCCATGAATGTTAACACAATATGGGGGCAAGCTGGCGCGGGGTGGGGTAGGTTTGTTTTCAAACGCTTAATTCAATTTGTCACTTCCATTCAAGGGCCTCGAGTGGTCTAATTTGTGTTAATGAGGGCTAATAAAGTCATAGCCCCTTATATTACTGCCAGGCATTGGAGGGGAAGGGGGGGGAGTGAGAGGGGGAGGGAAAAAGGAGGTCTGGACTGCTGACTTCTCCCCATTTCAAACACATCCTCCCTCTCTCTTTCTCTGTCAGTGGCTCTTCCTCCCTCCATCACTGCCATCTCCTGCACATCTCTGCTGTTCTGCCCTAGCCGAGCCCAACCTCCATTGTTCTCCTAATTAGATTGCCTTTGTTGGGTTTATGCCACCGCCATCTGGTCAGCTGTCAGGAGCGCAGCAGGCCTGGACAGGGCCTTTGTAAGGACCCTGGCCTCCTCCTCCTCTCCTCGGCGCTACAAAGGGCCCCGGTGGGCCCTGGCCGCCTTCGGCCACCCTCACATAAGGGCCCTTTCACACTTGACGGAATTAGTGAGAGATTGATGTCCCTCTGTTAGTGCAAGGGCTGCAGGAAGCTCCACAGAGGGAGTGAACGGCCTCCACACTCCTCCTGCAGCGTGCCACGGTGTAGTGTGTGTGTGTGTGTGTGTGTGTGTGTGCTCGCAGTGTTTATAGGCCCTAAGGTTTAAGTTGGGTCACGATTGTGTTAAGTGTTCATTTTTACAGCCAGGTACTGACTGATGTGATGGACTGCCAGTGGGTTAGGGTTAGATAAAGATTATGTTAGGTGCTGTTGCAGTCAGGTATATGCTAATGTGAAGGCCCCCAAAGCCTGGTAGAGACTCCGTCATATGTTATGAGAGATGGGTTGGGTTAAATAGTTAGAAGGAGGGAAATGAGTTCAATGCAATTATGTTATTTTATCGGTATTTTGAATTTCCATTTAGTTACCTCAGCCTGAGTCCAAGATCACACCAAGGTTATACAACTGCGTAATGAAACATTTAATCTCACATTTTACATTTTACCTTACCTTGCATGCAAGATGCATCTCCTGATTTGCCACAAATCTGCTCATTTTATATTTTTTCCAAAATGAATAAATACCAACCTATCAGTTTCATGCATTGCAATAAAATGTAATGGGTATACAATCTATATACGATTATACTAATTTTGTTCTTCAGTCTTCAGTCTGCATGACTTTACAGCACCAACAGTGTGGTGATATGAGTGCCATATTGTGCTCAATAGGTGGCAGTGTGCTCCAGTTCATCTGCACCATCTTCCCTTAAAGACAGACTGTGCATGTTAATGTCTTACATTAGCTGATTGTCACTATCTTGTTACTTCTAACCATTAAACAGAAACATAGCAAACAACAGATTGATGTTCTTTTCCGCCTTAAATTATGGGGGATATATTTTGTGTATGTCAGCAACCTTTGTTTGTGGTGTGGTATTTATAATAGCCCAGCTTTTGGAAAGTGAAACATTTGTAATTGTCTCCCATGTACCCTTATTTACCTTTACACCCATGATGTCTGTTTTGTGTTTTGGAAATGTAATATTGTGGACATGAAAATAAAGCTAAAAACAACAGTGAGTGTATCTGAGTTTAGCTTCTACGGCTTGTTGTTTTAGCGTCTGTCCAGTTTGTTTTCTTTGGAGGTGGGCAGAGACAACATGGCCAGAAGAGAGGGAAAGCGCCTGAGTGGACCCGGTCCATTTGTTTGTTTCCTGGAGTTGTTTTCTTTGCTTTCTTCTTTTCTCCATATCAAACAGGGGCTCATAATGGATGACCATCACCCCTGGGTGACCTCAGCCAGTTGGTGGTCTTCTAGGCTGCTTCTCTTACACGCTTTCAGTAGAAAAGAGCCTTTTGTTACCTAAAAGCAACACACTGTAAGAGCTCTAGTTCTAGTTCATACGAACCCAAACATTACTATGACAACATTCTTTATATATTATTTTTATTATACATATATACCTACATAATGTCAAAACATTATCCAGCTTGTTTAATAAACATTTTTTTTTCTTCTCGAACACACAGTACACACATACCCAAGCCTTGGGATGCTTATTGACAGAAAAGCACGAGTGACAAGTCCAGGAATGACTCTCTCTCTCTCTCTTTCTCTCTCAGTAGCTCTCCCTTTCGCTGTCAGCCTGACAGCCTTTTTCGCCTGTGGCAGAGAAGAACTCTATTAAACACTGTTTCTCTCTCACACGCACACACACACACACACACACACACACATACACACACACAGTCTGTCAGAAGAAGCCTCGTCGTGGACAGACAAATGGTGCATATTTCAGGGGAAAATGGGCACAGCATTCCCTCTCCCACATGTACTGAATATGTTGCGTGCACATCTCCTCATTCCAGCTTTTCCCCTCACTTTAAATATGCAAAAAATCCATCTGAATGTGTCTGAAAGCCTGTCCAACCATTGACGGCCAGGGGATGTATTATTGTAGCTGCAAATGTTTGCCGAGGAATTATAAACGCTGCATAAGTTATGAGGCTCTCATATTAAAGCTCCTTGTGTCTAAAAGTCAAACTTAATTATGCCTTTCCACTGATCTCACACTTGCCCTGCGCTCCTTGAAACGCGTGGGAGAGATCTGCGTGTTAGAGGCTTATTAACTGGAGGTTGATTTTGTACAGCTAGTGCTTTTTTGGGGGGCCCACGTCAGAATTCTTGGGTAAGAGCTGTACGTGTAGGAAATTGATATTAGGAAGAATCAGCTGTGCAGAAATGCTACAGCACTTTCCTCCTGTCTAATCGACTGTGTAAACTTGTGTAAAGTGTGAACTCCATAGGAATTTGAAAAAATGTTTAAAGTTCTTAAAAATCATATTTGTCCTACCGTATGTATTAGTATTTAATAAGGATGAAATCAGTATGTGTAGTCTAAAACTGTTTGTTTGACATATGAAAAAAGCCTTACCTTAAACTATTGCAATGGTTTAAAATTAATATTGGTTTAAAATTAATATGTTTGTCCGTTTTTATGTATCACATTTCCCTCGTCTCAAAAAAGATTGCCAATTTTCACATACATTTTTATGCGTCTTTGCTTTTTTTTGTCCTTTTTTATATATATATACCTATTCTTATAGAAATCAAAAAATGTGTCCAATGACAATGGTTATTGTTGATGTCATCTTTCATTGTTTTCCATTTTGAAATAAACTGAAATTTCTGTTTACCTTAACAAATCTCAGCCAATTAGCCCTTAATAGGCTCAAATCTCCCGGGGGCCTAAAGAAACAAAACAACAAATCAGGCTAAACCTAATGTCTGTTATTTGACTCCAGCGAGAACACAGCTAATCACAGACAGGGACCATAAAAGGCTAACGTATGGGCTACACTTTGTCCCATTGAGAGGCGAGAGAGAGAGAGATAGAGAGAGAGAGAGAGAGAGAAAACACCTCCACTGCTAGACAAATGAGCCCCATGCAGATTTCATCCTTGGATGGGCACACTCTCTCTTTCAGGCCCGGTTGCTCCTGCATGCTCACAGGGTTGAAATAAACGCTAGCGCTGAACCATATTGCGCTTCCCCTCCCTGCCTCCATCTCCTTTTATTCACAGGCGCGTAATTGGTAGTCAATTTGAGCTCCCCCTCTGCCCATTGTGGACGCATTTTCCTCCGACAGAGTGCGGAAGATTAATGGCCAAGAGCAGCCAAAAGGGGGTTCGGCTCAGCAAGCATGGGCGCCCTAAATTCATTACACCAATTTCCCCCTGTCCTGCGCTCCAAAGAAGGAGGACGGAGGGAGGGTGGGAGATGGCAAGAGAGAGAATGGTGAATGAAAGGAATAAAAGGTAAACAGTCAGATGGTTTAAGGGATGAAGAGAAAAAGAAACAAAACATGAAAGACAGACAGACTTGACTTTGAATGCATCGAACCCTGTGCAACATTAACATATGCATGCACACTTGCACACACACACACACACACATTTTTTACTGAAGGCAATGATATCCAAATGTAATGTTTTCCAGTTTCTTAAATTTGTTTGTTTGTTTGTTTGTTTACATACATGTAATTGCATGTTATTTATTTCATCTTTATAAACAGTACAAATATGTAGCACATTGTATGACGGCAGATCGATGGTGAGCAAACGTTGAGACCATGAGCCTGCCTGGTGTTTATTTTATGCTGTGACGCTCTGCCCCAGTGATTTCCATGCAGCAACACCAGTGAACGCCCTGCTCTCTCTGGCTTAGATGGCAGCTGACAGAGGAATCGATATGGCCCACTGCAATCATCCCAGATTTGGACCAGAACTGGTCCCGGGTGCTGGGTTAGGGCTAAGAGCGTCTTTACTGTGCGCTGGCATCCAGGCTGACCTGTCGAGCATGGCTGATCAGGAAACACCTTGAACTTGGGTTGGGATAAGGGTGACCTGGCCCCATTTACAAGAGCTGGCCTATAATTGAGATGATTTATCTTCTCCTGCCAAAGCCAAAGTGAGTCTCGTAGTCCAACCATCCCATCCCCTCTCTCTCTCTTTCTCTCTCTCATGCACTCTACATCTCTCTCTCTCCTGCTCCCTCTTTCACTTATTTGCTCTATCTCTCTTTCTCTCTGTCTCTCTCAGTCTGTGTGGTGTGTGTGTGTGTGTGTGTGTGTGTGTGTGTGTGTGTGCATCTGTGTCCTGTATATGGCATCTCGCCCCAAGGACTTTCGGGGGGCTGCCGGAAGAGTGGTGACGTTTCAGAGACCGCTCTCATTGTCCCCAGGTGACAGGCAGCCAGTGAAGTGAATGTCTGTGTGTGTGTGTGTGTGGGGGGGTGGTGGTGGTGGTGGTGGTTGGGGCGGGGTGGTGAACGTGTGTGTCTCAGGAGGGTGTGTAAAGTGAATGTGTGTGTGTCAGGGCTGTCAGGAGGGGAACAATAGCTGCACTCTGCCTCCAGCGCTTGCTGTTGTCTGCCGCCTGTCAGCCTCTGACTGGAGTCGACAGGGGCCATGGCTCACACACCTTTGTGTGTGCGAGTGAGTGAATCTATATGCATGTTTTTGATTGTGATTTTGTATCAATTCTGGATATACAGTGTTTATCCATTCACTTCTGTTGTTCAGCATACTTATAGCCAGACAGCCACCCCTTAAGTTCAAAAGTTGTTTGATCACTAATCTACAACCAAATATAAATGTGGAATAAGGCATATAATTTCTGCACCATTACAATCAATAGTTTAAATGTGGTGTGCTTCCATAATCCATACACAGTCTTGTTTTAATATTAAATGTGGATTAATGATTACATTCTAAACATGCCATTCAGTTAATAATTTGGTTAGTTCAAACACTTAATAGTATTTGTACCCATTTGCAATGACCTAAATATCTCTCTCTAGGCTAAGCTGGAAAGACACTTTGCCATGTCTAAATGCTTGAGGGTGATCATTTCAGTGTAGACAAACTCAAATTTCAACCTCCATGCCATTTCAAACTATGCCTCTGTCTTTATTTTTGTTCCAAATTCTTAGCAATAATCGCCTTACCGTGGGTCCTGGCTGCACATGTAGCCGGCTTCTGCATAAGTGTTTGATGGTGGGCGCGATTGGTTGTTAACGGCTGATGCTTTTTTCCCTAAGCCAGATTCATAACTCTTTGTCCTGCCTTCAAAGGCCTTGGCAGATTAACACAGCAACAGCACTCTGTGATTTGGCCGCTGGCATAATTTATGTACCTCCACTGGCCTCAGGCATTAGGCCTGCACCTGTTCGCCCTCCACAATAAGCAGTGTGTCGCTGCCAAAACTGCTGCTGCTTGGAGGTGGCTATGAGGGTGGCAGCACGGGTCAACCTGGCTGTGTTTGAAAGACGGCAAATGACTTTCTTATCCACCCAACCCCCAACCCCCTTTCCACCTCACCCTATCCTGTTTGCCCTTCCATATTAAGTGTGGGAAAGTGTGTTGCGATTTTGGTGGGGGGCGTAGAAGGGTGATCAGTGGGAAGACGCTGGACTAGGTGCTGGGGGTTGGGGGTGGGGAGGTGGGGGTAAGGGAGCTGAGGTCCCCGGCCAGCCGATAAATTTGTACTGACCTCATGCCTGAGGTGCGATGGATTCATCGATAGAAGGGAACATAAAAGGCAGCCGCTGTGATAATGTAGACAAGGTGCTGCCTCGCCAGCCAGCCAAGCGGTGGCTTCCGTGTACTCCGTCAGAAAGATGGATGCTCTTTGCTGTGACCCAGAGAGAGAGAGAGAGACAGAGCGAGAGAGAGACCAAAAGAGAGGGGCCCTGTTCTTGGACACGGCCTCCACTTAGTAGCGCCTCTTCGGGTTGGCGGAATCGGAAGGCTCCCCCAAATGGTTCCCATTAGGACTCCATCATGGCAGAAGGGTGAAGAGAAGAGAGAGGTGAGGTGGGGGGAGGTGGAGGGGGTGTGAGGAATGGGGTGTGGAGGTGGAGGGCAGGGGAGGTAGGGTGCATAAATATGATGGAGGTGCGTGGATAGGCGTGCAGTGCGTTAATAAAGATGTCATGAGAAAACATCAAGAGACACAAAGTCTCAATATCAGCCAAGGTGCTGCCAGCCAGATGTGCAGCCATGAAACAGCGATTGGGCCATAACCCACCCGTCTGCCATGCTAAATCCAAACCTAACAGGCAGAACCTCCGAGCCCTTTTGAAGTGGGTGCCAAGAGGTGTCCAGACCCTTAACGACCGGCAATTTATTATGACACCGTCCTGCTGAGAGTGAGAGGTCAGGGGTCACTCGGTGAACCCCATAAAGCCTCTCTCTCTTTCTCCGTCTCCCTCCCTCCCTCTCTCTCTCTCTCTTGCTCCATGTCTTCTCTCTTCCGTCCTTTCCACCCACACTTTCGCCTTTTCCCCCCTTTTTCCCCTCTCTTCACCCCCTGCACCTGTTTAACACCTTGGTCAGTTTTATGACCACTGCCATACTGCCGTTAAGTGTTTCATGTTACTGTTTGCCCTGGTAGGGGAGCAATCGACTGAGCAAACAAGGGTTGCATGAGGTCCTCTGAAGAGGCTCCAAAGCATGGTGGACACAAGCTGGTTTGGTCTTTAGGTTGCCACCAGTGGTTTCACTAGGCCACTGTTTGGTTGAAGAGGTAGGGACAATTTATCTATCTATCTGTCTATCTTTATATCTGTCTATCTATCTATCTATCTATATCTATATATATCTATAGGATATATATATCCATCCATCCATCCAAAAAAAATCAATGTCAACTGCACTGGAGGAGCCTGCTGGAGGAAAAAGATTCCACAGAGGATACAATAAATGCCTTTTTGATCCTTTCCTCCCACTTCTGGCCTTATTTTGAAACATGCTCAATCAGTGTGAAAATATAGGTGATAATCTTTTGAGACATTTCATATCTTCACACTGATTAAGCATGTTTTATGAAAACCAGAGTTTGTTGGTCAAACCAATGATACAAAGCCTTGGCAGAGACAAACTCCTTTGTACTCTGCCGTATTGTCCGGATTGGACCATGCCACCAGCAAGAGATATTCACAAAGAGAGAAGGTGAGAGAGAGAGAGAGAGAGAGAGTGTGTGTAATGCATTGGCTGCAGATGGCTAAATCAAGCCAAACGTGAGAGGAAAGGAGCAAAAAAAAAAGTGGAGAGAGAGAAATCAAAGACAATCTCTGCCATGCAGATTTACAGCTTGGCTGAAATGTTTCCACGGGCTCATAGTCTCTTTACTGACTGCAGAAGGTTACCTAAGGCTGGAGGACAAAAGAGAGAAGGAGAAAGGGAGAGATTCCTTAAAATGACTTTACGACTCTTGTTATCGAGGCTAAATAAATCAATAAAAAAATCCCACTAAGGATAGAGCTTCATATTTCACCGGGCTGTTCTCCCATTGGCAGACAGATCACCTTCCCATAGACTGTGAAACTCTAAATCCTTCATTTGACTACTCTCTGCTGCCCCCCTTGGATATAGCAGAAAGTGAATGAAGACTTGTTTTATGCAAACTCAGTTGGATTGTAGTCAACAACACTGGCCACTCGCTATTCCAAAAAACGACCATCATAAATGGTGTCATTTGTTATAAGACTACGCAGTATGGGTCCTCTTTATTTTAGTAATTCTGTAACCATTAAGACAGCCCTCCATACATCATCCCTAAAGGAAAAGCATTAACATGTGCGTATCGGCCTCCAGTGCAAATGCATTACTGTAACACAGCATTGATTGAACACCAGAGGGCTTTGCCTGTTGATTGACTGAACAAAATGTCCTCCTTAAACCACACACAGTAATTCATGGGACTGCCCTGGCTGACACTTCCTATACTTTGTCTTTAGAATAGTGACTGCATGTCTGTTCCATGCAGAGGAACTCACCTGTAATTTCCTGCTTATTTCTACATATCTTATATGTACAGTTGATTTTGTGTGTGTGTGTGTGTGCGTGTGTGTGTGTGTGGGGCGGTGTAGGGGCGTCTTTGTGTAAAGAAGACAGAGAGGATGCTAATCGGAGTTATGCGTTTCGGTATGTTCACTCAAACGTCTGTTTGATGTCATGCATACCTATGCTGTTACATATGACTCCGTTTTAAAGATGTGTATTTCATGGTATGTCCAAATGAGTCTCCCAGTCAAGCAATGCAAAAAAAAGATGCAGAAATATCCAGAGCATCTTGACCTCATAACTCATATTGCATCACGCGGTAGTCCCCGAAGATACATAAGTTATCTGCTAAGAACATTTCATTAATAGGTCTGTCTTGGGAAGTAAAAAAGTGGTGTCTGTATAATGAGGCATACAGTGTTGATAGCCAGTTCCTTTCAGCTTCCACTCCACAAAAAGGGCTTCATTTCTACAAATGGCAGTATCTAGAGAAGAAGGATGGCACACGGCAATTTACATCCCTCTCTGTTCACTCTCCCATGCACTGCGTGGCACAGTAGGGGAGCTGTGTGGCAGTTGTCCATGTGGCCCATCACTCAAGTTGTTGCAACAAGGTATGTGTCCAAGGAGCAGAGGAACCTAATGCTGGCTGGCTCCACAGGGGTGGAGAGGGTCAGTACCCTGTCAGTTTAACCGTCTGATAAACAGAGCCATTGCAGTCACCGCGGAGCTCAAGCCCGTCGGGAAATGGCTGCCCTGGCCACCGTAACCTTCATCGGCATGATGTCAAAGACACACACACCTCCGGCAGCAGGCCCTCAGTATCACTGTAGATACTGAGGACATGTAGACATGAATAGGACTCAAGCCAAGCTACTCAAGACAGGATAACAGAAACCACCCGATCCAAAATGGCTGCCGCTACAGATGATGATTTGTCGGTGCGGCAGGCTGATTGGTGACCACTCTAATTCTGCGGTGACCACTCTGGTGCTGGCCTGTCTAAGGCATGCTGGGAATGTGTCTCCAGTTTGACCGGCACCCACATATATTTTTCTCTCCTACCCAAGTATACGACCCCTCTCCCTGTGACACAGGCCACATGACCTTGCTCTTTGGTGGGAACTAGCCAAACCAAGTACAAGTCAAGGAGCAGTAACTAGAATTTTATTTATGCTTGTCAGTTGACAGAGCTGTAATGACACATGGAGAATATTCTATTGCCCAGTGCTATAAAGCAAACTAAACACACTCATTGCCTTGTGAGGAGGTATTTGTATTCCAAAAGCATGTTCACCATGAACAGCAAAAATGAATGTTCTCAATATTTAAAGCAATAGTACAGAGTGCTTCTAACCATAGCCCTGAGATGGAATATTTGGTACAACATAAACTGAATATTGGGCTGCCATCTAACGTGGCCAAGTAAAATGAAACTGAAAGTGGGTTTCTGGCCCCATTCAGTTAGTGCTGGCTGTCAGTTCGCTAATTGGTGAATGTTGTACCAAATCTCTCATTCCTTTTCCTATACTGGCAGAACTCAGTGATGTCAAACAACATAGCACTGGTTGGAACTACTTCGGACTATTGCTTTAAATCAGTCAGGTTAATTCCTGCCCTCTTAAGAGTAATATTAGGGACGCTGGCTTCTGTTTTTACAAAGTGATTACATAATCATCTTCACCATGCTGTAGCACAGGAAACTGTTTTAGTGCACATAGGCAATACTTTTTCCTCTCTGTCAGAGGGTTAATGTCAAATTGTATACATAACACATCAAGGATAAGTTAACTAGGCTCTCTTCTACCATAAATTTTAGCACATTAATGTTCCAGTAAGTGGATTTTTCGCTTAAAAAATAAAACAATAAATACACATCGACCTGAGCATGTGATTTATTCAGCTGGGAAATTTTTCACCCCTTTCCCATACGGAGAACTTCTGCACACACTGACATGGTGCTAACAGTTGCTAAAGAGAGGCAAAACACTTTTTACAAGAATGACATGGTTCATGGCAGCCACGTCCTTTACACAAACACACAGGCCTGACACATGCACACACTGAACATAAAAAAATCTGTTTTGATTTGATTCTCTCATGCTTCCATTTAGCTTTACATTTTTTTTCTTTCCTTTCTCTCCTTCTTTCTTTCCTTCCTCCTTTTTGGCACAGGGGCAGTTTTCTCTCCCTCTCATCCTGCAAGGCCTATGGACTCAATGTGTGAGTGTGTGTGCGTGTGTGTGTGCATGTATGAGTTGAAACAAAGTGGATAAAGCCGCTCTGAGAACAGCCCTTTAAAGACGGCACTGGGATTGTTATCCTGTTGTGTGTGTGTGGCTAAGCTCAGAGGAACCCAAGTGTGTCCCGCTTCTCGAGCACCTGTTCGACCCCCATACACACACACACACACACACACACACGCACAAACACATACACGTACACATACACACCCACACACAAAGGCCTTTATGCCTTCCACCTGCTGTGAGCACATCATACAAATGGTTGTAATATTGGGCAAAGGGTCAACTTGTAACAACCATGGTCTGAATGTCATCTTGACACTTTTTAAAATACTAATGAATGTCATATACCCATAGAATGTCACGGGAACCAAGTCATATAAAGGATCCAGAAGATGAAGCAAGAGCATTATCATACTGAGTGTACTACATAGACAAGATACGCCACTACACAATACTCTTACATCACAATGCTGAGGAAATTTACCATGGAAATACCATGGAAGCATACTAAAGGAAATACTGTGAAATATACTAAGGGAATTACTGTGGAAATAAACAAGGAAAATAGTATAGTATATATATACTCTTTTGATTCCTTGAGGGAAATTTGGTCTCTGCATTTATCCTAATCGTGAATTAGTGAAACACAAACCCGGAGCAGCGGACTGTCTGCTATAGCGACGCCTGGGGAACAGTGAGGGGTTAGATGCCTTGCTCAAGGGCACTTCACCCGTGGATGTGGACATGGGAGAGCAGTGCTCAACCACTTCTCCTGCCCACATTTTTTCCACTTGTCGGGGATCGAACCAGCAACCCTTTGGTTCAGTAACAACAAGCCCCCAGTTAAATGACAGTTTACGCATTATCTTTTTTCATTCTCTATCAACATGATGTCTGTAATAATTGCCATCCGCATCCATGCTGTCATGTTGACACTGTTCACAGGAACAGGAATAACAGCTGAGCTCAGTTGTACCTTTTTTAAACTGCAAAAACAATCTTCGCCTCATATATGCACAGCAGCTTTGCTTGACAGTATAGTAGAGATTTAAAAAAAAAAAGATAGTATGGTGAAGTATGTTGACCATAAACTCCAGCCCTCACATTCACGTTTATATTTCTGTGTTTGTTAAAATAGTAAATATCACATTACTTTCCACCTATTCAACAAGTACTGGAGATGAATGGTGTTTTCTACAAAGCTCTTTGAGTAGTGGGGGGAAAGCCAGGCAGCATCTTGTCTTTTGGTCGGCTTGAGACCAGACCTCGACGTCATTTGGCATCCCCCCACCCCTGTCCCCCTTCGGCTGGCCGTCAGGCGCTGCTCCTTTGGGTGATCATGAATCACGGAAATTGATTACGCTGTCACACCTCAAATCCCCCTGTCCAGGGCTTGACCGCGGCTGTGTGTGACTATCGGCGGTCAAGCCTGCTTAGGCGATCTGCCGCCAACGGCTTCTGGAGCAGGGCCAGGCAGCCGGACGGGCCCTGCGGGGTCACGCGGCCCTCCACCGTGGCCAATGCAAGGAGATCGCTCACGTCGGCAGGGTGGAATGAAGATGTCTACCGCTTCAAATACCACAGCGGGGCCTTCTCTCGTTTGACCCAGTCCCCCCGTCGGCACCTCCCAAGTTTGGTTGTCCATTGCCATCCGTCTTAATCCTGGCTAGACTGACGACACTGTCCACAGCCAGGGCGGCAACCACAGAAAGATGAGACTTTCCACTGGAAGAAAACCTGCATGTCCATGTGGTCAGCATTGTTGCAGCCTCCAGATCATAGCTTCAATTTCGGACAACTGGCAAACTGAAGCATTACTATATTAGATTCCGCATTAGAAGACAGATTGCTCCATATTACAGAATGTACCTCCACCATTTTGTTCATTGTTACAAAATAAAGCTAAATCTGCTGACAACAACTAAAGCCAACAATAAACTGGAGCTGAAGTACAATGATTTAAATTTTGAAACTTCACAGAACATCATGTCTAATTTTCTCTAACCACAATTAAATCATCTCAATATGCATCTTTATATAGTGTGCTGAATGTGTTACAAGTTGAGAGATTTGCTTGAGGCCCTTTGGCAGCACAGGGACAGGGCGAAGTAAATGTTCAAACCGGCCCATTCTTCCCCTTGCCTCTAATGGCTTCTGCAGATTGTTGTTCTTTTTTATTGTAAAGATAAATCTGCTGTAACAAGCTGAAAACACCCGTAAATCTGGTCCGGGTCTCGGGTTGCACCCCGACTTTAAGGGTCAGCATTGCCACGGCAACGCATCAGCCCACCCCATTCCCCCTCCTCCCCGCGACCTTGTGCGGCGCCGTAAAAAGACGAGCACGTCTGTGACGGTGTGCAATGGCTCCACGTTTTGCAGCGGCCACCACCGGAGTGAGTGTGTGTTTGTGTGCAGATGCGCTTTGGTCAGGACGTCTCGGATATGTTATAAAAGAAGGCATGCCTTGATGTTCAGTGCGCTGTGTGAAAAGACCTATCCTTAATTCATTTGGACAGGTTGTCACAGGGCTGTGCTCTCAGTGAAAAGCACCTGGCTCTGTATATCATCCCAACTTCTATTGGGGACCTTTTGTGTGTGATTGACTCAAAGGCTCTCATATTTCAGATTGAGCAGGAATGCATCATTTGCCGTCTAGACCAGAGTGACATTAACTGGAAAAACACCTAACACATAATTTGCATGGAACTGATAAAAGATTTATTTAAACGTCCATTAAAAATGTAAGCACTGAGCTGTGTAAAACAATTGTGAGACAATGGAGGGAGATACTAGGGATAGCTGACAGAAATACCACAGGCTGCATCCTAAAATTGGTTCTAAGAGGTACCATAAACAGCATGATTGCATTAAACAAGGAGATTGGGAAGATTTGCACCATGAACAGCTGATCAAAATCCAGATGACATCCCCTAGGCCTACTTGTCGCTAAATGTTTGAGACAGTTAAGTTGCCAAAGTATTTCATGGATAATCAACAGACTTTTCTGCAGATTACCCACCATCAGCTATAGCAGTGAATACATACTCAACAGCCAGGAAATATTTATCATTTTTGTCTCTCTGTTAGGCTGTAACGATTTTGTACATGTGACTACCAAGGTGAAATAACCTTACAGATTTTCCAATATAGCTTAATATTCCTTCATTCTGTGTATCTCAGGATAGAAAACACATTTTTTTTTTCTCAGTTATAATACGTGTGGTGCTATTCAGTGTTATTTGAAGAGTTTGGTTCCAAAACGCTATAAATCCATTTTTAAAAAATATTCAAAAGTCATGTTTTTTAATTGTGTGTTATTGATCAAACTTCAAGTATGTTGATTTCATTATGTAAAAATGAATCAAGTAAAGCAACCCAAATGTAGATCTTCTGATATATCTAAAAAATGCTGATGATTAAAATTATTCAAATGATTCAAATTCTGGATGTAGCATTTTCAAACCAAACTCTTCATTTGTGACAGCATTGTATAATATTTTATTGTATAACAATACTGTATGGGTGACATGTTATGTAATTGCAGAGCACTGAGAAAAGCACACCATGATTAGCAGTGAAGAGAGCGGTCGTTCCTCTTGTCTTGCATGGTGTCACACAAGGCCTCTATCTGCATTCCTCCTCTGAAGGCATTTGCTAATCTTCGACTCCGAGCCCCACACACACAGCACACTGAGCCATCTGCTCCCGCTGGCCAGCCTCTGCTGATGGTCAGGCCCTGCTCTTGAAGGACCCGTTAAAATGTCCGCAGTGATTAAATGAGCCTCCCAATCCTGGCTTTTTCGTCGTTAAGTTGTCTTACTAAGGTTACGCTGGAGCACGGAGAGCGAGATTGCGTTTCACATGTGGCGTCTGCCAGGTGTTTCGAAGGCTCGAATGAGCATTTCTGCATTAGCATTAGCATTGTGTTTTGACGTTGCTTGGGGCTGGCGATAAATAAGCTGCGGAGTTGTAAACTGTGCGAGCCGTTTGATTTTGATTCTCCTCCAGCCTTTGGTCCACTTCCTGAAGGCTTTTCACTGCTTTCAGCTGTCTGCTAGGCAATCACCCACAAATTCCTATTTTTCACGATGTTAACCAGCTCAGTATGTGTTTGTTTTGAGCGCTGCTCTGCTTTGGCTTCAGCTTGCGTGTTTGCCGCTGCCAAGTTTGCTCAGGGGGTTTGTTTGCAAGGCTTGGCTACACGCGTTCTATAGGTATTGCTTTTGCAGCACTTGCACAACACTGGCCTTGAGTTTTCTGTTTTTTTAATCTCTTCCTTGCCAGTCTGGAACTCTGGTGGAAGATGGGAGGGAAATTAACACTCATATAAATTTGTCAGTCAAAGTTTGGTGTGGATTCCATGACGGTTCGTCAGAGCCCTGGCCACAGTGTGTTCTCGATAAAGGCATCAGAACTTGATGGGAACCACATGGCAGCACTCTGCTTCAATGAACCGTAAAGTTTAATGGAGAACCCTGAAGATGACCCCGCTAATATTGAGGTAAAAATCTCTATTAGGATATATTCTGAATGGCTAAGAATGCACTCTGTTTTTTTTTTTTTTAATACGTTAACCATCAAAGCTTAACCCATCTGAAACAGCACCGCTGAAACTGTTGAAAGAGGACTAACAATACAGTGCTTCAGCTACAGCTGGGTCATGGCAGGGAGGAATCACTCAGTTATGTCAAGACATTGTTAGGAAGGAATTTATTTCCATGCCCCACATTTGCCCTTTCAGTTTGATGCTCAATCATAATTTGAAGTCTGTCTTTGGTAATATATGAATATATACAGGACGTATGCTGTATGTGTACTGCATTACTTCCTTCAGAGGCATAGGAAAAATGGAAATAAATAGGACCTTTGTATGCTTATAATGTTTATGCATTTTGCACAGAAGAGGCAGCTAACTCTATTAGCAGTTTGCTAAGCCCAGGCAAAACATCTTCCTAACACAAACAACCCTACCCACTACTTAAATGCATGCATAACAAAAGCAAATAGCTTAGTGTAAGTATGATAGTATCATAGTCCCTTGAGTGGAAATGAAATAGCGAAACAGAGGAACTGTCATTAAGAACTGTTATTAATTAATGTATTTAGCTATTTAAAATTGCCAGTCAATTTCATCTTGTAGAAATGAACTTTCCCACTTCTTTTATAATTAATCCTAAAAACTCCATAGTCCAGAGGAACTTAATAAACCCTGTATTCATCTAGTGTTGTCATCATCAAGTGATGACTATAGCCTCCTGCACCTATTAAGGAGGTCACATTGTGTGATGAAGTGAAACAATGCAATGTTTCCACATACACACACACCCACACACACACACACACAGGAAACAGAGTCAATGTGAGTTTGATTGATCCAAAGCCAAAAGCGATGTTGATGATTGTGGGGCGCTGGATCCACTGAAGCCCAACTGGCACTGATTAGGGCCTGAGTTCAAGGACCCTGGAGGAGGAGCTGCCGGTCACCCCGAGGAGCACGAGACGAGGTGCAGGGAGAGTGGGGGTATGGGTGTGGGATGGGGATGGGGGGCCTGAGCGAGGAGAGATGATCGGGCCCCTGGAGAGCCGGTCGCTCTCTTTCAGCACCTGCTCTGCTTCCTCATTCGGGCACCTTGTTTGGAATGCTCTCTATCGGACTCCGGCACAACCAGGGGAGGGAGGTACTCACACACACACACACACACACACACACACAGACATACACACACACATATGCACACACACACATACACACATGCATCTGTACATGCACACAAAATGACCTACATATTTGTGCTCACATATGCACATTTGCACAGACGTACACGTGTACACACATGCATGCTTACGTATGCAAACAATTACCTTTGCATTTACACACATGCACACAAATAGACATCTCCACACATAACACTTACTTCAGTGTTGTGGAAGGATGGAAATTTACCTCTGACTCCAATATGAAAAAAGAAAAACAATCCCGCCAGTATAACAAAAGTCTGGCAGATCAACATCAACATCTTCACATGTGATGCAGTTTGCATATGCTAGGCTACTTTGGTACAGTACTTGTGGCTTGTGGCATTAGCCCTAAGGCCAAAATGCTCTAATTGCACTCAAGCTCAAAGTACAGGATAGGATTTCTGCCACTCCCCACATTTGCTTTCATCTCAATGGATGTGCGTCTTCTGTGCTGACCCCGACTGTGACTGTTGTTGGCTGGTGAAGGATTCAGGCTTGCAGAGGGGGCCTGTGTCTGTGTGTGTGTGTGTGTGCATGTGTGTGTGTTTGTGTGTGTGCATCTTCTGACCTATGAGAGAGACGAAGGAGCTGAGACCCAATGAAAACCCTTCATTTTGGATGTCATAGCTGTCAGGACTCTAATGCCTCACCACATCAAAACTTGGGTTTGTCTTTTGCTTACTTTTATCCAAAGAGGTGGTTGCCAGGATACAACTGAGTTTTGCCAAGAGCCCCACTAAATATTAATCTTAAGTGTTCTGCAAATCCCCTATCAGCGTCTCTCGGACTGCTGACAGCTACACGAAAGGCACATTTCCTTGAAATGGAGCACACACAAAAAAAGAAAAACTCTGTGGTTATAAGCTCTCCCCTGACCAGAGCATCTGCTCAAGATCTGTTTTTATTTTCCTCATTAGACTTTCCCCATTTTTGCCTTTTCAGAAACACAAAGTGTTCCTTTCGGTGTGTTAACCGTTGCCGCTCACACGGTACCATTACTAATCCCTTCTATTGGGCTAGTGGGCCAATCCTGATTATCACACCCATCAAACTTTCATCAATTATTACAGGCTTCTCTGAGGAGCTGTAACTAGAGGCTTACAGATTGAGTTGTGATGCTCTATCACTTAAGAGTCTTGGCTCATAGCTCATTGCCCAGCAGTGTCTCCGTGCAAGACTAGGAAGAATATACTCTGGCACACTGAAGTGGATGGGAAATGCCATTCTTTCCTAAATTACAATCATGTGAGTAATACGTCTGTTTTGCATTTGTCTGTCAAAAACGCATCAACTCACACACCCAAATTAGCATGCAGAGAACAGCTCTCCCTCACCCAAAAGCACACAGACATAAACATACACACAACCATAAAACACACACACACACACACACAGATACACAGTACATGATAGCGGCATTGAAGTGCCCAGAAATCCCAGTTGACAGTGGTCTTTAAAATTCTTCTCAAGTCTCACGCTTCTTAATACATCTGTCAAAGCTTGTCAGGTCTTGTATGACAAGGCGGATCTCTCAGGCAGCAGAGTGCAATAATGTTCTGTAATTTCTCATATCCGCCTCTAATCTAAGCTAATGAAATTGTCATCCAACACCACACTTGAGGAAGACTCGGGGAAGAGACAGACCATTATTGTGTGGGATAGTGTTGGTATCCCCTGTGCCTCATCCATCACTGAATCCTGTTATTACACACAAGAGCAATTATACACATTTAGCTGGACACATTGCTTCATTACACTACTCTGTTAAACATTGCATTATGTTCTCAAAATTCTGAAAAATGGCCATTATATGTCATAATGGAGGTACTGTACATATGTATGATGACAGCTTATGGCCTCTTAAAATAAAAATAAAAAATAACTCTGACATACTAACATAAAAACATTTTTCAATAGTAGAGCTGGATATGCATTTATTGTCTGCACAAGGTGTAAGTTATTTAATAAATTAACCAACAAATTGGTTTAATCAAACAGGTTAATTTCTTTCTTTCTTTTTTTTTTCTTGACACATTTGCAAATGGTTTACAGATAGGATCACTAAAGGTCAGTATTTTCTTGTAAACATGTACACATCAAACCTTGGGGGATTACGTCCTCTGCTTGTCAGTTTGCATGTTGGCTTAAAGGTCAAAAGGTAAGCAAGTCTAGCTCTGCCGGATGAACCATTAACAAACACTAGACAGGTACTCTTTATTGACAAAGTCTGGTCTCTTTGTAGACAGGTTATGCAGTGAGACTTGAGGATTTATGCCCCGCAGAGAGACGGCGAGCTAACAGACGCTTCCCATGTGTCTTCGAGCTGTGCGCTCGCGTGTTGCTCCCCGTTTTTTCTGCAGCATTCTGAAATGATTTTGGGGATATCGTAAAGCAAATGATAAATTTGTACCCCTGTCAAACGCAGCTCGACGCTGAAGACTTTCCCCCTGGAACCACGCAGGAATGCCATATATCCCTGCTGATTGCCGCTCCTGCGCTGAGAGGCACAGTCCATGACATCATTAGAGCACTACAGGAAATAACTCTGCCTTTGTCTCTCTATTGTTCTGACATCTTACAGCCCATTTGATGTAATAAAGATCTATGTAGAGAGACGGATATTGAACATGTGTCTCCTGCATGTAAGGCTTCATGCCTATTTTCCCTTTGAAATTAGTAAATATTCATGTGGTCTTTACTTCTTCTGTATCCCTACTGTGGGGTTGAACATCCTCCAAATGGTCCTTGGCATCCAGAGATAGCATATCTGCCACCCCACATCGGTCAACTACTGTAGATCCTAATATTATATTTCAGCCATAAATACCCTAGCATGTCTTACTCAATTTGAACATGTACAAGAGCATTATTTCTGTGTATTAACATGCCCATGTAGTTGGCCAAAGGTCTTCTCCTTCTCTCTCTTTCTTGCTCTCTCTCTCTTCCAAATCCAAGCCACTGATGGTTATGCTCCGCTGCTTCCATCTCAAATCCAGCAAATAGCCATTGGTGTGTGTCGCAGCCACCATGTGCTCCCTCTGCAAATAGATCAATTAACTATTTGCATTCCACCGAGGTGCAAATGGCGATCCACCACCGAGAGCCCCTTTGTGCTTGGTGAGATTAGCCGCATTCGAGTCGCGCCGTTGAATTACGCAGCGTGACAGAGGCAGGCCTTTAATGTTCAAGGGAAGCGGGCAGAGGGGAATATTGCCGGCGTGGCACAGAGGTCTCCCACCACAGCGCTGGTCACTAATCTCCCCCGGCCCAGGGCAATAAAACTCAGATTTCTACTGTACCTGCCAGCCAAAGCGCCTTCTGCTGTATCTGAGGCACAAAGGGCCATGGAATTCCGGCGGAGGCCATATCAAAGCACCAGCCCAGGCCATTATGACATCAGAGCCGTCTGAAGTAAACAAGCATGAAAAGCTCTGGAGCGCTCGTGTGGGTTCACAGCCTCCGAGCAGCACGGCCATAATTAGGCCATGGTGCAGAGGGGAGTAAGGGATCACTCAAGATGGCTAAAGCTTTTTTTTTCTCCTTTTCTTTTTTCTTTCCTCTTTTTTTCACCCTTGAAATTCAAACCCAAGTCTAGACCAATATCCCAACTGTTTTGACACTGGAAACTGCTCTAATGGTGGCAGGCCCTGTTGTTAAGGTTGTGTGGCAAGATCCATCAAATATTTATGGGCAGCATGTAGGAAAGATGCTTTCTTTTTTTTTTTTTCTTTACTTGACTTTGTTTCGTTGCTTAATAAATTTGATTGAACAAAAAACATTGTGTACAATGGAACAATTGGTTTAGCCTACATACTGTGCAAGAACTCATACTCTAAGTTGTGTCTTGTATGGTTAAAAGGTTTCTAACCCTTGCATTACAAAAAAATAATTGTGAGTTACACCAGGCTAATGTCACAGTCACTGACATAGCACATGGAGAAAAGGGAACATTCTGTTTTATAAGTGTGTTTGTTGTTGTGTAAAACCGAATGTAAAAACTTTACAATGTCATCTGTGTGCCAAATGTCATCCAATTCAGTCATAGTGTAGTCCAGTCTCTACTTCTGCTGTGGACTACATGATGACATATTGTGTTTAAATAGATAGACAAAAATAAAAATAGATATTTCTGATTAGCGCCAAAAGATATAAAGCATAGACCTACACTGAGATGAGAATTATATAGTATTTAGATATTACATTTTATTTGTATTCATTTATCATGTGTGTACTGTGCATATGTATTTTTGGGCACCCAAGTATTCGATGTGTATGTGCATATGGATGTGTTGTACGTTGTATGTATGTATGTGAGTGGGTTGATTGGTGGGAGTGGACTACCAGGGGTATGCCTTGTGAAGTTTCCTTTGTCTTATAACTGTTATCTTTCTGTGTACAGCACTTTATGCTGCATATATAAAAATAAAGTTTATTATTATATTATTAAGACATGATGTAATGACGTTGTCACAAAAATGTTCTCATGGTTTGTCTTAGTTGTTTGTTGAGGTATTTTTGAATTTTTACGCACATAAATATTATAAGAATATAGCAGCAAGAAAAACATTGAAACTAAAATAATAATACAGCTTTTGGGCATCCATCCCAAAGACTACATAGCTAACGGTGATAGGACAGCGTACCAGCTGTTTGAAGTTTGGAGGAGTGCTTTTTCAGTCAGGATAGTGAAGCAAACTTACGATGGGCGAGTATTGTGTTGCTGTGGGCTAAAAGGTATGGTAACACTTTTTAATAATTTTCCACAATAAATAGCGAAGTAACCATCACTGACAAGTTTGTTTATAGATTGTTAATTAATTGTAGCTTATTGGTATCCCTAAACTGTCTACTTTTCAGAATTTTAAATACTGAAAGAGATAGATACTTATTCACCCTTAAGGAATCTGCAATTTATTTGGACACCTTATTATAAAATGTTACCAAAGAGATATGTGAAATGTTTCTATTACTGGTTGGATTCCAGTATTATATTCCCATAGGGAGACAGAACTGTTCATCTGGTTTTGAAAAATAAATAATAAAAAATAAATAAAGACAAAAATAAACAATGTACCACTACAAGTACTAATTTGTGTACTTGGAAACTCAGCAAGCTGTCTCCTATTGATGTACTGCACTGACAGGCATGTTTGGATAGACCTTGATGTGAGGCTATGGAAGAGGAGGAGGATAGGAGGAGTTCCTGTAATGATGATAAATAGGCTGACTTCAGTTAAGTCTCCACCATGCAGGGATGACCCCTGGTCTAGCCCTTTCCAGACCGTAGCCAGATGGAGACCTTTAGGTCTGCATGAAGCATGGCCGTACTTGTAGTTATAAGCTACCTGTGTCATGGTGGTTTTAATCATCAGGGACCATAGCCTGCCTCATGAGGCCTCTATTTGAATGGGACCATAAGGTCTTTCACATTGTTTATTGAATCGATAGAGTTAAATGCAGGCCTGGATGAACTCCTGTGCCTCTTGGGATTAAAGATCACCATCATCAGCTGAAAACTTAGACAAAAATGGGCTTCCTGCTGTCCCAGCAGACGCCATCCAAAGTGAAGTGATGACGGATAAACAAAGAGATGAGCATAAATGGCGTCCCATGAGATTTGGAGGCAGGTGAAGAATACCCATAGCACATTGAATAATAATAATGGCACTAAAATGCACTAAATGGTACTTAATTGCAGTGTGCTGCAAACTGTATGCAAGGCCACTTTACACTAAAATACCGTCTATTATTTCAAATAGTTTTAAGATGTGACAACTTGTGTAAATATGGGGTAGAGTAGGGGGGGCTGATTAATATTTTCTGCTATTTGCCCTCTTTCCTAACCAGAGCCAGGCCCTGGCTGGCTACAACCATGCCTCCTTAACTCAGTGCCTCTGAGCGATGACGTCCCTTGCAGCTTGCTGTATTTTTGGACGTGCTGACAGAAGCGAGCGCTCCTTTCATGGAATCCATTACTGTGGTTACCGGCAAGATGGCTCATTAGAAAGACACAACTTTTCCCTGCCTCTCGGCACAATCATCTTTCAGCCATCTTCAGGGCTGTCTCGCTACTCTGCGGCTCCAAGGCCTGAGGACTACAGGTCAAAGGCGGCCAGCGCCACAGAAATGTTCCTATGTGGTGCACATGCAATGGCAAGGGCTGAGAGGAATTTATTCCTCTAGATATCTGTCTTTAATTTGGCCATAAATATAACTGCTACCAAAATAATCACAATGTTTTGGGACTAACACTCTATTTTAAAAACATGGGGATATGAATTCTGATTATCGGCCTCTTGAATTTCAATTGTCAGTTAACAGATTGTGTGACTTTTTGAATGAATTGGTGTGATTTTTTCCCCAATATACTGTATTTTGCTATCCAAATTACTTTCCCAAACTTTTTTTTTTGTATCTGCTTCATTTATCAACAGCTATCATGTAAACACATTAGCAGATCATGTTTGTTTGATTAAATCTTGACAGGCCGGCTGTCAAGATAACGCCTTTTGATAAAGCCGACATTACACGCACACTGACATCTATGCAATAATGCCCATCTTGCAGAATCAACGGCTTGAGCTAAACGAAACAACTTGTGAAAACTCGTAAACAAAATAACTTCCTCTTATTCCTGTTTCTCTTTCCCAGAAACAATAACAATTATTCATATTTACTTCATGAGAGCCTCTGTGAAAACATAAACCATACACACTCTCTCCTCATGGCTTTAGTTATTAATTACAAGAAAACTGCTTAGACTTTGAAGGCATCAGTGCTCTCTTGCACGACTGCTTATACACAAGGGCAAGGACCAAATGTGCACTACATGAAAATAGGAATCTGGAAAATATTCCTATTAAATATTCCCAGATCAGTGAAAACAAACTCCACTGTTGAGTTATATTACAGGAGAGAAATTGATACGAAACATCAGCATTCTGCGGAATGTGTTTCCTGACAAATGGAGTAATTTATTAGGGTGTCGTATCAAAGCTGATCAAACTGCGTTTGTGCTGTCGGACTGATTAAATGTAGCCATATGGTAATAATCCTCCTTTGTTTCCTCTATTGTTTTTAAGGAAATATTGATCTGCTTAAAAAGCAGCACTCGGTCCACTCTGGAATGTTCTTTAATTGCTGTCCTTGGCAGGGCAAGCAAATGCTTACATGTTTGATCTGACCAACATTGGAAAGGCTGCCGGGAGAGAGAGAGAGAGAGAGGACTTGGGCCTCTATTTTGCAACAGATCCAGATTTCAAATTTGCTGTGCCAAACACACGACACACAGACTTGGGTTGTTAATAGTGAAGACCAAGCATGCTCCCTTTGCAAGGGAAAACTGTTGACCTGTTGAGTGCCAGTCCTTGGTGTGCATGCTGTGTCCTGCACCAGGAATGGGGCTGGAATTCTCTGCTGATGGATGAGGGAAGGACTGACCAGTCTGCCGGATGGGAATGGCAGCCCAGCGCCGGGATGCGATCCCAAAATCTCCGTGTAACAGTCCCAGCTGCCGCGTCAGTCACCTGAACGCCTCCCTCCAACCCCCTTACCACACACACCCACACACTCACATACCTCTCCCCTCCCCTCTTTTTTTTCATTGAACATGCAGTAATGAACCCCATCCACTGAAACCTGACAAATTGATTTGGAATCCCTTCTGAAAAGGCAAGCGATCTCTTGTTCCCTTTGTGATTACCACAGGGGCCAAACAGTCAAGAAAGAGGGAGAAAAAAAAAAAAACATGCATCTAGACGTGATGTTCTTGGTTTCCAGTGCTCTAATGATCAAAGGAAAGCACTAATACCACAACCAAATGCATAATCGCTTCTTTGTCATGGGAAATAATTGGAGACACACATGCTAATCATGTAATGTGTGCCTCTAAGTTATTATCACCTTCCCATGATCCTTTCGAACACATTTCATTTCTTGGGTTCTGTTGCATACTAGTGTAACAACTAGCGAAAGAAAAGAAAGAGAAGCCAGTTTCTTACTAAATCCATCATGTGGATGTGAACTTTTCATCTGGGAGATCATGGTGTGTGTAGCTTATGTTTCTGGGACCACCCAAAATGTCTGTTGCTTTTCCATTTGTGTTAGATACCCTTTTTTGTAACTGCAGTTCAGTTCAATTCCAAATTGCTGACCAGGGCTGTCTAAGGGCAAACCCTTCCAAATGCTGAGGGAAAGAGAGAGGGGAGGGGTGTGGGAGGGTGGCTGAGGGAGAGAAAGGAAAAAGATCTGACAAAATAAAAGTCGCCCGAGTAAATCTCTCATTTGAAGTGTAATTTGGTAACAAGTGAGTTCTACAAGCAGTTCATTTGGGAGACATTGGACCGTCAACGATAGCCAGACTCCTACTCAAACAGGGGCTGATGAACATGTAACACATCAGGCCTGTGCCCCATCCCCCTTCTCTCTCCTCTCTCTCTCTCTCTCTCTCTCACTTACTCTCTCTCTCTCTCTCTCTCTCTCTCAAGGAAACGGCTCCATGTCTTCTCAGACTGTCTGAATGATGATGTCTAAATCTCCACACAGCTGCCCTGCCAAAACCAATGAGAGACTCACAGAGAGGGATTGGAGGGAGGCAGAGAGACATGTAGCCATTCTCTGAGTTCTCTCTTGGGACCCGGAGAGAAAGCAAGAGAAAGTGCTGGGAGATACACAGAAAAGCCACAGGCCTCCTCAACAAAATGCCCCCCGCCCTTACACACACACACACACACACACACTTAATGAAAGGGGAAAAAACACACAGAAACATCAGTACAAACCTCCATTCAAACACCTTCGTCTAATATGGTTTATTTGGACACGGGTGGCACATATCCAAGGATAACATGTTTCCTCAGGTTGGAGGAAGGGACCAGACTGCTTAAGGTTTTGGGGGAATTGGAGAGAGCAGTAAAACTTAAAAAGTGAAAGGCAAACCCACCTCCCACCACCATCCCCACCACCCCCACCCGTCCCCTCAACCCTACTCTCTCTCTACCACAAAGAATCTGTGTCCTTTATGGATTAGTCTGTCATAAAAACCTGGGGAGCCCAGGGTCGTTTGGGTCCTTCACTGTTATTCCACTCCTCCAGACATTACTCTTAAGAACCCAACACATTTTTCACACACATACACACACACACACACACACACACACACATACACACAAAGAAGGAAAGGAGTTAGAAAACAAATAATTATCCATGAATTGAATTAAGATGCGGTCTGCTGTGGTGTTGGCTATGTAAACCAAGTGCTAGCTAGCGTGCTAATGAGTGTTGAGTCTGCTGTTATACTGGCTAATGGCATTGGTTTGGAAGCAAAGAAGGCTACAGGAGGAGAGGAGAGGAGAGGATCTAGGGGAAGCTAGGTGAGGAGAGACTGAATGGATAGAGTTGTTTTTGCCCCCCACTGAGAGACCAATCACACGGCACGGGTGCTTACGACCTCAGGGTAAGAACCTCACGCTCACACGTGGAGACTCTCACACTTGCGCACAGACACACACACGCATGCATACAGTACTTACACTTATGAACACTACACACCTACAGGGACACATACACAAATGCATGCACACACATACACACACACACACACACACACACACATACGGACAGAGGCACCAGCATGCAGACAGACAGCCACACTTTCACATGCATATATATCCTTGAGACAGACACATATCCAGAGTGGACCAGTCTTTCAGTCAGGCCTTGCTGCACCCAGGGAGCTCTAGAAGAAAGATCAGGTCTGGTTCATTTTTTTTTTCCCTTGACGCCTTATTAGCACAAGTGTTACTTCAAAGAAGGGCGTTTAGTCACACTATCTGGAGGCTGTTGGATGGAAGCCATGGATTTACTCTATATATAACCTGGGAAAGTGTGTTTACTTCTTTAGAAGTCAGAACTGGTGCCAGATGGACACTGCAAGCAGCTAGATGTTTTTTTTCTTCTTCTAAGCACATCAGGGTGTGCAAACATTTTTGACCTGAGTTGATTGCTTTGTTAGTGATCTTTCCCGGCTGCTTGTCCTGCATATGATGATGTCACCGTTGCAGCATACAAATGGGATATTTCACTCAGTTGCTTCTGTGGTAGAGGTTTTCTTTTTTCCACTTTCTCCTCAGTACATCATGCCTGTTATGAGATCTATAGGGAGATCTGTCTGTGTTTTTGACAAGCCTGCAAATTTGTGATGTGGCACACCCAGGCGACGTGGACATTTGTCTTTTTCTGAACTTCACTTCATGTTTGAATGAGCCGCCATATTTCTGCCTCTCCAGTTACGTTTTAATGGGAAAGGAGACAGTGCAGGGGTCTGGCGCTAAGGCCCTGTCAAAGAGCATGAGAGGCTGAGACTAATACAACCCACAAATGTGTGCATCGCAAAAAGCTCAAACCCCTCGCCTCGCCGTGCTGAGATCCATCCGTGGAAACAGGTGGTAGCCGCTGTACGCCAGATGTCCCACAGTTCTGCAGCCGTGGCAACGTGTCTGTCGCGACCCGGCAACCAGGGGAACAATGCGTGACGCAGACCCAAGGTGGTCCAGATTGCATTAAAACTTTGGGAGCTTGGGGGGCCTGGGAGGGGAACTGGTGGTCTGTTCTGGGGGGGCTGAGATCTTTGCTTGTTCTTCCTCCTGCTCTTCCTCTGCCCCTTTCTATGTCCAAACCCTGTCCAGACTTAAACAGCTAAGTCCAGTTTGCTGAACTGGCCTAACCCCTCTACCCACCCACCCACCCACCCACCCATCACTGGGTAGCCATCCCAAGCACTCTGTGGTGCATGCCAGACAATGCGCGAAGCCTGCTGTCCAGCTTTGTTCAAAATCTCCGCTCACTAATGCTAATGCCACTGTGCAAACGGTGTTATGAACATTTGCTTCCAACTGTATAAATAGAAGCAAGTATTACCGGTCCGATGGAAGTAAGGTTATGGACGGGGGCCAATCTCCGGCGAGAGCAGCTGCCAGATGGCACGAGACCAACACATAACCAACCCACATGGCTGGGCAAAATCATCTGCCTGCCTCGAAAGGGGCCTTGGTTTGGGCTTGGTTTGCTCTGTGTGTGTGTGTGTGTGTGTGTGTGTGTGTGTGTGCGTGTGTGTAAACTAAGCGCCTCGTCTGAATGAAGGGTAATATAAAACTTCTTCAAATATTGCTGCACACTATTTCTAAAAAAAAAATAATAATGTGAGAGTAATCAATAACCACTTAAATTGCAGATATCAGAAACTGTGATTATAATTAAATGGATAAACTAACACACATGACTTGATTCCCAAATGTGAAGAAAATAT
Source organism: Tenualosa ilisha (assembly GCA_015244755.2). Classification (NCBI taxonomy): domain Eukaryota; kingdom Metazoa; phylum Chordata; class Actinopteri; order Clupeiformes; family Clupeidae; genus Tenualosa; species Tenualosa ilisha. Next base: position 5,670,387 of record PYXC01000629.1, read on the forward strand.
ATTGAAAGTAAAAAAGGAAGTAAGCTATCCAAATGATTGCTAATTAGTTAATGACTCATACAGAATATGTTCAGCACCTAAGACCTTTCTAAGTGATAGAACATATGGGAATATTTGGCTTGGAGCAACCGGTCATGTTTAATGGCTTACATATCCACATACCACAGAGACCACATTATCTGAAATACATTTCATATCGCAACTGGAACACACACTCCTCTGCTCTGAAATGTATGTCAGGTCAGTGTTGACGTACATGCCAAAAAATCATCAAGCCAAAAACATCTGTAGCCCTCAACGTAGTAATCATGTTCCCATGCCTGAGTTCCACACTACAGTGTATGCATGGGCCCTATAATACTAGTTTTGACTCGATATCAGGTACTGTTGTGATTTTATGAAAGTAAGGTGTGTTTTGCTGTTTTTGTAAACCCAGACTGGGGCTGACTCCAAAACATTTCTGAGTCGTGGCCCACTCGCATCCCACAAGCCTCTGCTATCAGCCCTAGAGTCACATGGTAGCTGGTGCGGTTCAGCCGATAGATAAGGTTTCATTGGATCTCGTTTCCTGAGGTAGTCCGAACACTTTCCCGCACCTACTCCCAACAACACCCCCCACCCCAACACACGCACACACACACAGACACACACACACACATATGCACACACACCGCCTCCCGTCCTCCCCCCAGCAGGTGGCGAATCAGTCAGCGGGAACTTCTCTTACTGTTTGACGCCATGGCAACACCCTGGAGGAAACAAACCCTCAGCCATGCCGCGCTGCACCACCTCAAAAGGAAAGCCACAAGGCCGGCCTTGCGTGTGCGGAATACTCGGCTACTGTTCCTCAACTGTCTTAAATCCCACTGGCTTGTGGGGTGAGGTTTAATTATACAAGAGACACGTCACTCCCAAGTCACACGATGTATGACAGACAGTGATTACTTTTAAGCCTAATGGCATCAATGGCATCAATAAGGTTCTTTGAGCAGCGTTGTTAAATCTGGGTCTATAATAGGTGAGTCAATATGTGTGTTGTATGTGTCACAAGGGATGTCATTTATTACAGTAAGTCATTTGTGTTAATGTATTACCAGGACCAACACTGTTGTTTATGTTGCCACTTTCATAATGGGTAGCTGAAGACAAATCTTGTATCATTTGTTTGCTAAGCTGGTCAGTGATGAGTTCCTAGAGGTAAATCAATATTAACTTAATTGTAAGTGTTTCTTTTACCTATAATCAATACTTGTGTTTTGCTTTAATGTTTGTTTTGGCTTAAAATCAATGAATGTGAATTCATTGGTGAATAATGATTTGATGGGAATCTTTCTGTTTCAGTTCTGTAACTGCAATGCTTAAAAAGAAAACCAAATTGCAATGTGATATTTTATTGCTAAAATGAATAGGCTATAAAAACGGTTATGGTAAAGCAAGATCTGGTGATAGTTTAACCCTAGTGGTTTCCAGTCCAATTTTTCACCCAGTGTCTCCAGTTCACTGACTTGAGATCAGTATATAGACAGGAGGGGGGTCCATTTTTTATGGCTGGGAGAGGAAGAAGGGTTTCCCTGCTCATGAGGACATGCTGTGGTGGCGTTGGGACACTCCATCCATCACCGCTGTGGTGACAGGCCCATAATCAATCAGGTGGGAATCTTCACACTCCACTGACCAATCAGGAACTTGCACGGGCCCGCAAAGGGTCATAAGCTCCACCCATAATAGGCCTCCTAGAGGAAGGAACTTAATTAGCCAACGGAGTAATGAGTTTCCCACCACAATTGACCTCAAGTTTAAAACAAACGGGGTCAGAGGGGTTAATTAAATCCAATGCCTTTATGACTGTGTGTGTAGCTGTGTTCATAAACACATTTTGAATGTCATCTTCTTGCCTTTTGTGAACAAACCAGAATTCACATCAGAAAAGATCAATGATTGTATAAGAGCTCTTTTCCAAAATGCTAGATCTCCATTTTCAAGAGTGTGCTTAATTGAGTAAAAACAAATCAGGTAACATTAAACCAACTGGAATGGTCCAGGTTTTACCTGAAAATCAAATTTAAAAACTAGAAAAGCACTTGGAGAGCACAGACTTCCGCCAAGGCAATATGGGGTCACAGACACAATACAAATTCCAGACGGTGATCCGGATAATCACCAAAATCTAATCATGTGTTCCTTGTCCTAATACTGACGTTGTCCGAAGATTTCATGCAAATCCGTGGAGTACTTTTCAAGTCATTTTGTGCACAAACAGACAAGCAAACAGGCAGACAAACACCGGTGAAAACATAACCTCCTTGGCGGACGTAAAAAATGTATGAAAATATACTGAAAAATGGCCTTTATAGTCTTTTGGAAAAGAGCTCTTTTAAATACCACTGTCTGCAGGAAGCAAATGTGAGACATCTTGTGTGCACTTGCAAGCCTACTTGTATTGAGACATCAATGAGCACATGCAGAGCATTCCTAAGAGTTGAGATTTCTCTTTATGGTAATGGAGAATAGCAGGACGAGGGAGAGGTCAGGTGTTAGAAGGAATCGTTGGGTTCTTTAAACAATTCTGCCAGCATACAGAAACAGCTCAGAGGACTCAGAGGAGCTTGGCTCTGCGGAGGAAACACATAGACACAGTTTGGCAGTTTGGGGAACGTGAAAATAATTATTACAACTATTTTTTTTTTTCCACATTAAAAAAAAAAATTGCCATGAAAACTTTTTTCATTGCTGCCAACGCCAAGCACAGTGAAAAGCTCAGTTTGATTGGTGGTATTCGTTTAAAAGCACCATCCATATCATGCTCCTCTCTCATGGTTTCAACAAATAAACAGTCAAGCCCAGATCCAATCTCCATAATCCCTGTTTACTGGTCCTCTCTGCAGAGTCACACAAATACACACATGCTACACACTAACAGCCCACTGAGCCCAAGGCGTCTTCACAGCCCCAGCCTGAGAAAAATGGCCGCAGGAGGAGCATACCAAGCTGTCAGACGAGCTGTCACTGGGAGCGGAGATCTCTGAGACAGCCACCTTTGGAACTGGCTGAAGTGTAAAGCGTGAGGGCCCCCCTGGTGAGAAGCAGATGGACTTTCCCACAGAGCCTGAATCCTGGCTGAAGCATTTGGAGCATACCACTTGTCTCTCTTCAGAGGATTTTCACCCCTGTTGGCATGTGTTAAGTTGTAAAAACAGCATAAAAAGCTTGGTCAATAAACAAGCTCTACAGGGACTTATAGATACGTGATTAGGAAAGATTTACAAAGGACAACCGTTGTGATAACAAATAGATGACTTAAAACATTCCGAACAACAACTGTAATAGTGCTATGTCAGCCAAGTGTATACTGCGCTGTGAGGAAACTTGTTTTTACAGACTGTCAGGAAATATGAAATTCATGTTGGATTAAACATTATCAGTAGAGGGAACATTTATACATCTAAATGTGGTACAATTTAAGGGGTGTCTCAGAGAGCATTAAAAGGACAGAAAATATTTTTAAATGATATGTAATTGTTGAGTCTATAAGCGAAGCTGCACAGTCCCATTGTGTTTCTATGTATTCATCTTAATTATTATGGTTTCTTCTGCCATTGAAGTCTAAGGCAGCCTATAGAACTATATAGAGGAAAGCTGTACATTTTTGCACGCAGATTGGGATGGCCTCCTGATTTATTTGTATTTATTTGTTTCATATGTGCAAGTCAAGCGCTCTAGCGCCACCACTGGATCAGATTTGTAGTTGCATCCATGAGCGTAACTTTTGAACCATATGCCCGATTTTTAAAAATGATATATCGCTGGAATCCTTGGGTGAAGTTGAGCTCAACACACACTATGACATCATTTTCTGGGTCCTGGGCCCACATCCTAGTGGGCTTCAATAAATATGGTGACCTTTGACCTCTGGGGGGTGCTATAATTTGTGAAAATGGTTTATATCAAAGCAACGTTTTTTTTACGTTTCGGAACCAAATTTGGTACATGGACTCATGAGCTCATGAGCTAATTCTCAGGACATATAGAAATCTGGGGACCACTGGGGATGCTACCATTGCTGCTAGGCCCCCACATTGCAGCTTGCAGCTATATTATTTATGTGTTTTATAATGTACATATTTCTTTCCTGTATGAATGTGCTGTCAATGTATATGACTATAATACGTGATTATTATAGGTTATTGTTATTACAATTTATTATAAGTGTCCATATCTGTTTGGAAACAATATGTATTGAGAGGTCATAAAACACTGAGAAACCTAATCTAGACTTGCCGTTATTTGGTTCTTCTTACATTCTCATTGGTACCACTGACTTTCCTAGAACCATATGCTGGAAGTGTTAAAAAAAGATTATTGGCTTGTTCTAAGAACTGCTGACAGCAATGCCAGAGCTCATACAACAAAACAACCGGAAGAATGGGATGGATCTTACATTCTTGGTGAACATACTCGAGAACTATTTTTATTTTCTCAATATCTCAAATACATGCAGTTCTAAGAAAGCAATGGTTGGTGCGAAGTGCTGCATGTTCCTTTCTGCTTGCAATGGTAACAAGCTCTAGTGACACACTGTAGCACCACTCCCTCAACCAAAGCAAACAAGCAAGCAAGCTACCAAGCAAACATAACACATCGGTTAAATAATCCTGCCAGTTGCCAGCACTGCATGATATACGTTAGTGTCTCATTAATAAAAATAAAACACATGCAGGCACTCCCATACTTACGCACACAGACACGCATTGACCCAGGTATTTGAAGTGTCCTATTCAGCTATGATGGGTATGCTTCATCCTTTTATAGTCTGAAGTCCACTTCACTCCACGAGGCCTCAGTTACACTGGATACCTGACTAAGAGTATCTTTTCCTCTGCCTGCTCAAGACCTGAGGGAAAACTGAGAAAAAAAAAAACAACAACAGCAAATTAAAACCAGAAAAATATACCACCGTGGGAAAATACACAGAGTGTGTGTCGATGTCGTTTGTGAGTTGGTGAGATTCTGGGTTGATTGATCACCAACAATTTTACCTTTGCGATTTTCCGCAAGTGGGGACTTTTTCATTTTTCTGAAAAGCCATGGGGGGGGGTGGGGGTGTTGGCTTGGGGTTGGGGGGCTGGGGGTTGGGGGGTGCAGCTAAAGGACACACTCAGCTGCTAGATTAACTCATCAACACCACATTGCCGGGTGTCAACAGAAATGTTTCACACACAAGACCGGCAAGGAATGAATACCATTTGGAGGTCACCAGTGGCAGAGCCTCTGTCCTTCGTCCCTTTTAAATGTTAGTGTCTGCCTTTCAAGAGCAAGGGTGCACCCCTGACACCCGCATGTGTCAAAGGTTCCCTAGACATTATGGATTCACTACTTAGTGACTGATTTTGGAAGAGAAATGTTGAGTTAGGGACAGTGAAAAAACTTGAAACCTTTGCTGTAATGAATGCTTGTTGCATTTTAATATTTAAGCTGAAATACAATATTGTTTGAGGTTTATTGATACTAATGTTAGAAAACTACACAACCCCATCTTGTAGAAGTACAATAACAGTGTCGCTGTACGGGACTGCACCACTCATGATACAGTGGATTACTTCTGGTGTTAGACTGGAACAAGAAATGAGATTCCTGGTAAGAGAAATGACAGATACAGGCCTGAGAAGAGGCTGGGGTTTGGACACAATTGCTGTGGTTGGCCTCTTATGTATTCCCTAGGCTTCGCCACAGCAAACTGAGCCCTTTTTCCCTGCTGGTTCACCACAGATTGCGGAGCCTTTGCACTTGGCTTCCTGCAAATCTTCCAGGGACAGCGGCGAGAAGTCGCTGTTCTCCTCCTAAACCCTCTTTACAGCGGACGAGTGTTGGGTTCATGCCTGTCCTGTTTGTTTTAGATTTCAACTAGATCCACCATGTTGCTTACTAAGCTGATGTGGTCAAGCCAGTACACATGACACCACTAGCGAGCACATTATCGAGGGACCCCCGGAATGAGTAGCATGTATTGCCCACAAATGATACTTTTAACGATGACATTCACAGCACATGTCACCGCCTACGGGTCCGATCTCTATCAGCCATTAAGCCAACACCTTCAGGGAGCAAGTTGCGGCTAAAGACTTAGATCTACCGGATCACCAGCAGCACCAGAGTGCCCGTGGCCTTTTGGACACCAGCCCCCACTCCCCAGGACCAGGCTGGGCAAGAGGGAAGGGGGTCATGAGGACAGGTTTCAGGGATGGGAACACATGCTCTGGCATTTCTCCCGTTTCTCCCACCCTCCCGGTGACCCGCCCTGACAGTGTTTTTAGTGTTAAGTTCCTGCTCTTCTCTTATATGGACTACAGGGGGCAAGGGGCAAATAATGGCATTGGCCCTGTCAGCCCCCGGCATGCTAGGTCCCAGGGGCTGGCGCCAGGCAAACCCCGGCAGCCGGGGCAAAAAATAGCACCGCACCCCTCCAGCCCAGCCCCCTGCCCCCCTCCCCTCTTCTCCTTACCCCTGCCGCCACTCGCCCCAAACCTCTGCAGTTGTTGGGCTAGGGGAGAGTGACAGGAAGAGCAAGTCGTGGCCGGGTATCCGATTTCGGCGGCTGTCATCAGAGAGCGGTCATTACTTCTGAGCTAATTATCTCAGGCCACTTGTAAACAAACTAGCTGCCAAAGAGTAGATGACATTGTATTCACGCCTGGACCACTCATTGTACTGGTGCAAAGTTAACATGCATAGGCAACGAGGACAAATAGCCAAACCAGGGCCAAGTTTAAAACATCTCTCCTGAATTGGGCATCTAAAAAGACAGACTGAAATACACAGATAGTCCCCAAAGGTCAATGTGACAACAAAAGCATGAACACAAACACCAACCTGTACTGCAGTTATTGCTTAACTAATGTCAAACTGTTGAATTAAACACAATGAAAATGTAAAAGTGAAGTGAAGTGTGAAAGGGCTTGGAAAAAAAGCAGATGGTCTTCTTGCTAATTTAATCCAGTAGAGTGACACTGCCTTCTGTAGGATGGTATGAAAATGTTATGTGAAAATTACGATGACCTGAAATATCAAGGACATTTCTCATCTCCCCTGAACTGCCTGCTGAACCTGTGACACTCATGTCTTCATTTAGCCAGCTTTGATTTCACCAGCCCTTGATCAGGAGAGCACTCTAAGCAAACACCTTATATCAGTTCACTGTAAACTTGATCTTACGTCCAACCCCCACTCTCCCTCTGCCACCCCCTCCTGGTCTCTCCTTCCTCTATGAATCTGCCTACACCAACCTCCTGTCATTCCAACACCTTGTACTGTATTGAATTTGCAATATCTTTTTTTATTAACCAGAGTCTCATGTTCCTGTCACACATGCCCCATACCTGTGGCTAGGCCGCAGAGGCATACCACAGAATGTGACAGCGTTGAAGTCGCTCTGGTGTCTCTTAAGCTACTTAAACGTCTGTGCAGTGGCTGGCTTTGGGTTGGGGTTTTGGTGAGGAGATTCAAATTCCCCCATACCCAACTCTGTAGTGAGGCGTGGATCTCTGGCAGACCACAGCCATATCTATTCCAGGCATACGTAACCGTGTCTCTCTGTGCGTCTTTAGCATTCCCGCGCGTACGCACCTGTGCTACCTGAGCAAGAGAGGGACTGAGTCATGGAGTGTGTGAGCTAAGTAACACTTTGCGTCGTGGTGATGATTCGATCTGCCGTCATGATTAGATGAGGGGCGTAATGCAGATGAGGCAAGACAGGACGACGTGCGTGCGCCACACATGCCAATTCCGTCCATCCACGCCTCGATCAGCTGTCAGCCCTAACGCCCATGTTATTAATTGCCCTCACAGTTCACTCGCCACGTTCCTCTCTACTTAGACTGGCCGCTCCACTGTGCTCAAATATGTATGTATGCTGAATAAACCTGATTATGGCATCCCCAGGCGTGGCTAAATACCTCATTTGCACGCCAGGCCTTGTTGCTAGGGCATGAGTCGACTTTAAACTTCTAGATCAGACTAACTGTCATGCAGGTGACAACAGTGTGTGTGTGTGTGAGTGTGTGTGTGTGTGTGCATTTTCTTTCACACCACATGCATGCAAGCTGCAGAATACAAATTTAGCGCGCGCATCATAAGACTCAGTGGAAAACTGTGGAAATAAACGCCAGGGGTAATTGAACTGATCAAATAAACACACGCCTCCCCACCAATCCTCATTTAGTGTGACGCTGATACCCTATTAGCTAATTGAATTATGCGGACTGCTGGGCCTCTGAACTTGAGAGACTGTGGAGATCAACTCATGTTTATCTAGTGTCCAGCTGGAGTGAGAGGCTTAGTTTATGATATAATTATACCTCACAGGACACTGACCTCGCTCGACCCCTGACTGTAATGCAAAGTGCTTGGCAAGGAATCTCGCTCACAGTCCTGTGAACTTTGCCATTTCGTCACAAGCACCCATCGCAACATGATTCATAGCCCAAGCGACCTTCAGTGCTGAACAATCAATAAACTTAATTGGCGCCTGTTGCGTTTTTTATTTGCATAAACCCAGAGTGCAGAAGAAAGCCTCTATTATGGGAGCAGTTTTTAATGAGCACATGGAGATGGCAAATCAAACTGACAAGATGCGGCCGGGGATCGTGACAATTCAACACAGCGAGTTATTGATACATCTCCTCGTGTCACAGTGCAGCATAGAGATTATCTATCTGCCTGCTTGACCGACCACTTGATCCACTGTTAAACTGCCCATCAGCTGTCATCCCTGCACAGGCCTTTGTTAGGACACAGAAAAGCCCTGACTTTGCATAAGGCACCCGGCTTTGGCCCATGCCTGCCGTAAGTGTGGGCCACCTCCGCTGATGCCTCTGCCACTCTTTGAGCTGGGAAGAAGAGGCAGATATCAATAGCATCTGCACAGTAAAGCTGACAGCAGCTTGATTAGTTCCTCTTGTAAGAGCTGACTTTATTGAGCAGTAATGTTTGATAGTAAGCAGATGAGGATGGCATTGGACATTGGAAGGGGAGGAGAGGGGAGCATCCAGTGGTGGAGCAACCACGCCAAGACTTGTGGCAGACATGACGGCAGTGACACACACATACACACACACACACACACCACTGACGCCTTCCCCTCCAGCGGCAAATCACTTTACAGCCTCTCACTCCAGACTGAACTATTCCAAAACAGATGATAAGGGCAATAAAATAGCCCAGTGTCTGAACAGCATTAGATCAGAAAAGCATTACCACATTTGTGTATAGGCAGATGTACGGTATTCAATAACTTTATCACTTCTTCACAATGTGAAATTACTTTGTTCTATGTCTGTGGTAGAACTTTTATTTGATATTTTTTCTTCACGGCCAATTATGTGAGGAGGGTTATATAATACAATTATGTGATAATTTGTTCTATTTAGGCTAAGTATGTCATGATTTAATTTACTGGCTAATCAGTAGGCCTAACAGTACTGATAATTTGCTGATAAACTATTATGCTATAAATTTTTACAGTTTTGCGTCAAAGCTATGTTATCTGCTCCACAGCTATTTTTCCTCAACTACCAGTATACTCCCCTTTGGTTTTATAAAATCATCACTGCATTGCATTCATGTGTGGTGTCAACTCTGACAAAACATTATAAATAGGCCTTACTGCCCACATTCCCCTTTGCTTAGACTGACAATCCACAAACTACACCAAAATGTCTGCATGGACCTGAATCTGAGAACAGCATCAGCAAGTATTCATTTTCCCTGATAAAAAGCACACTGTGAGATGCAAACGCGCCTCATTCCATGTCGGCACAATTTCAGAGTCTTCAACGACCATTTATTTGGAAGTACCACATTAAAACTACAAACCTCAAAATAGTTTATGAGCGGGATTCACATGTGAGCCATGACATGATGAGGCCAAGGCAGAATTCTTTCTTTAATGACAGTAACTTATCACATGGACATTCAGGATAATTAAAAAGTTTTGTGGCTTTCTTTGAAGTTTGTTCAAATAAGACAGATCACTGTAGCCTATCTGATATCTAGCCTGACTACTCTGCTGATAGTTGAGTTAGTTGACGGAGGTTAAAGTGTCCAGTTTTAACTATGTCCTTTGTGTTCATTGTTATTCTTGGATCTCGATCAACTGTCCCACACCAAATAGGTCGGAGGGGGGACGTGGGAATGACATAAGAGCGACAGCCGTGAGAGAGCGAGGTGAAGCCGGCCTTAAAAAATGTGTGGAAACGGCACAGCATTTGTTGTGCTGTCGACCCTGTGATTTGATAGACACTATCCGCTTTCACAGACGAGCCTCTCTGTTGCTGAAGACATTCGCAACTGCTGCCAAGGCCCAATAAATCACACAGTATCAAAGAGGCCATGTAACGGTTTCTGCATTTCAACATATGTGGAATCAGAACGTGTCTGTCGTCAGTAGGAGCCACTCAGAGGGCCCAGCCGGCCTCTCCAGACCTCTCCCACCCTAATGCGCTCCATATGTGGTGTGGATTGCAAGGCCTTACCTGCCGTCTCCCAACGCTTACAAACGAGGTGAGGTCGACGTTGTCACACGCTTTAATAGTGAAGGATTAGGCCTGTACACTAAAATCAACAACTGGTCTAAGTGCTGTTTGCTCCATTTTTAAACAGCCAGTATAGAGGACTGAGGATGTGGGATCACTTAATTAGAGAAAACACTTTACAATTGTTAACAAATAATATGTTAGTAAAATAGTGTATGTCTTTTACTGAAGCTTTGCAGATACTGCTGATCCTTTAGATTAGATGCAGATAGAATATTATCCCTTCAGAAGTTTACCAGAGCTTTGGTAGGTGGTCACTTTGGAGATACTCTAAATCTAAACAGGCCCATTGGATTCTGAAAGCACCTTCCATTTAGCACCATAAATGTACCATGAAAATCCAAGTCATCTAAAAAAAGCAAGGCAGTACATCTTCCTCAAAATATCAGTGTTACACAGTTAAATACAGAGTACATGAGTTGTTGGGATGCTAACTTGTATCAGGAGAGACAAACATTTAGCCATGTCTATCCATGCTAGTAAGAGCCTATCCATCTTGTTGTTTAAGATGGCTTGTGCTTGTCATCTATGGTTTTAAGTTCCCCTCACAACTGATCCCACCACTTTTCGGTATATATCTCTTTTCCAAGACCTAGGGCACCCTGCTGCGTTGCGTTTAGGCTTTGTGCTCCATCTCGCTCACAGATAATCTGTTTCCTCTCCCCCTTGCGGCGACTGAAATCGAACTGCTTGCTCGACCATAAGAATCAAACCCCACAGCCATTTTACAACGTTATCTTTTAGAATGACCCTCTGTGCGCCCAGTCCAAACACACGGCCTACTCTTCTTCCTGGGCTCAGCATCTGGGGCCACTCAACACCACTGACCCTGATGAACAGTGTCAATGCATTTGCTTTTCATTATCTTCTCTCTACTCTCAGTTCTATATTCAGAGTAGTTAGCGTCAGGTTCAAAGCGCAGTTTGGGACAGGTCCTATATATAAACTGTGTCAGACCAACTGCTGAGCAATGCCTATTGTGTTTTATGAGAGAAGCTACTAACCTCAGAAGTTTTTTTTTTTTTTTCGGTCCTGTCTTGCCATCATAGACCTGCCTCATCTTTATAATGGCAAATCATTTCCAAAGAGTCAGTCGTATGAGGGATTTTTTTATATTTTGCATGTTTGTTTGTTCAGATAAAGACTAGAAAACACTCAAGTAATATATTTTGTTTTTTTATTAAGTTGAAGCATGATTAATTTTTGACAACACACACTGACTTTCTCTGTTCAAACCTATCTGACTGAATGAAATCATTCATCACTGGCTTTAAGATCCTCAGATTAAGTTGTCATGGGATTTGAGATTATCAAAGAATCACCGTGAAAAATAAATGCGTTTTCACCAGTTGTTTATTGGCGGCAGTGGCCCTCGGGTAAATGGTTTTATATGAGGACAGTGGGAAAAGGAGCATTTGGAAATGATCTATGTGATGCTACAGCTGCTGCCACGTATAGAATTACCCTTATGTAGCACTTCCAAGACACAGATAGCATTTCAGCCCTCCATAGTTTTTTGGTCTGTTTTTTCCACAAATGAAGGCGCTAGCGCAGGGTTTGAAATGGTGCTGTGACATAGTCTACCTGTCCGCATCAGTTTTCAGTTTTTACATGCTCTTCCATTGCTTTTGGAATGTTTTGTGGACAATCTGTACATAATGCATCACACTGGCTATGGGAAAGTGGGGGTGCTATACCAAAATCGTGCTAACTCTTGATATTCTATAACTGCTAAAGGATTCAACAGCAGCTTCTCCAAACAAATTAAATATGTATATATTTTTTTCTCCCTTGTGATCAGTTACTGTGGCAATTCCTTATGTATTGCCTGGTATATGATACACGTTCGGACTCTTCGTCTGTGGAAAACGAGGTTTGCTTTGGCATAAACTGAATGTTAACACTGCTGATCCAGTCTTAAATGACTACACAACTGAGAGTATTTTGGTGTCGCAGTTTTTCTTAGGGGTTGAGGACCATGACTTTTGAATGGTGAGAATTCCAAGACGGAATGTAAACGATAGGCAATCTGCAAGTCGCTCAATTTCACAGATCCTCGGATTAAAGGTTCAAGTTCCAGCTGACACTCCAAAGTCTTGTTTCCATGTCAAGACTCAAGTAATGCAGCTTGGATGTCCTGAACATTTTATTTTGTTCGCATGATCCAACTGTTAAATCCTTTTGGATGATGCTGACAAATATTTCTGGACAAGTAAATATGTCACCGTGTTCAGGAATGAAGTTGAACATATTTCACAACAGAGATTCACTTGTCTTTTTCTTGGCACAAAGAGGTAGTTGTTTATATTTTTTCCTTTCTTTTTTGCCTTCATTTGTGACAAATATACAAATAATAAACAAACACAGACATCAAAATTAAATGTTACAGCACATACATCAAAAACTCTCAGTGACAAAATGTTGACGCTGTAAATTCAGTGGTAAGAAATAATCAGCATTTGCACATGGAGCAGTAATCTGATAATACTACAAGTTGGCCTAGCTTTGGTGCCTAGTGGCTTACTCAATTGAAAGTAGCCCTCCTGATTGCCCTCATCGTGGTGTCTCAGTCAAAAGAGAAGTACTACAAAGTCATGTTTTACAAAGTCATGTTTTCGCTCACTGCCAACATATAATTCTTCTTTATTACTGTCATATCATCTGGTAATAATGTTTAAAAAGCATAATAACAGCGGTCACTATCTTAACAGACTACTGTAGTTCTAAATTCATAACCAATCCCATGTGTTTAGCTTTGGCTTAATATAAAGTAACACTGTGATATTTCTTATGGTAAAGAAAAAAATATGACCAAAGGACAGTAGCCACTTTACTTCAGCAGAATTGTGCTTCCCTCTCCTACCAGACTTTTCCCCCCCTGTGTTTCAGCAAAACAAAGGAAAGCAAAGGACCTCACTCCCCTCTCCAGCGCTGGTCAAGGTGACTTACCAAGTTAAAGGCGGTGGTCATCGATTCCTGTCGGCCCCTCTTCCCTCTGTTATCGGAGTTAACTTCATTATTACCTGACCTCCGTCCCTGGCTGGGGTGACAGCAATGCTTACCTCGACAGAAACACTCCTGATAGGTCATCATTATCAAATTATCACCAGCCTCCATTACCAGGGAATTTGTCAAATGCTGTGGTCAGTGTCTTTCAGAGACCACGTTTCCCCCCACCTCTGCCGAGTGGCCGCTGGTCTCGCCTCACCGTCTGCTCCCTCTGTTGCTGTGCATAAAGCACAGTGGGTTCATAGGATGTACAAGTCACACGTTACGAACACAAAATGCAAACAGTTCCATTGTCATCTTCATATGATACGGGTCACAAGAATTTAAACAGCTCCAGTATGAAACAACATTACAGCCGGAGTGATTATTTAAAAGGGGAAAGTGTACAGTCTGACCTGGACGAAACACTTGCATTTAGGCTTTTTCCAATACAGTATTTAATTCCTGAAGGTGATAACCCCAGTTGATAACAAATAGCCCCATTTTAATTTGTTGCATTTGACACTTAAAATAATCATGTTATTGCCTTACGAAATCACATTGACCCAGGCAACATTAAAATTAGCCTAGGCCTACTGAAAAGTAATCCCTTCAACATATCTCACAAAGAGTGATATAACATAAACCTTATACTCTTACTTTTTTTTACACTGAAAAAAAAAACTTTAACTATATCTTCCTGTTATCTGTGTTTTCTTTTTTGTTGGTATTGAAAATGTGATCAGCCACAAGAGTGTGTCAAATAAATGTGGCAGCACCCCCAAGCTGTGCTGGAGCAAGGGAAAGCCCCCAAAAAGACCTCATGTAACAGCTGCAGCGAATTGCCAGATTGATTAACTTGTGTGTCAGACTCAGCTCACTGACAATAAAACTCCATACCTCAGGGAACAGACTGAGAGATGACATGTCAGACACACACACACACACACACATAATGTCCATGCACACAGACAGGCACACACATACACACACACACACACAAGCATAAGCATGAACACACTGGCCCAGGCACCACACATGCACACAAGCACCTACATGTACACTCAGTCATATGCACACACACACACACACACACACACACACACACACACACACACTCATACACAAGTGCTAGGACAAGAGATACACATAGACTCACCCATACTATATGTATGCACACACAGAGACACAGACACACACACTCTACCAAGTGCTAGCACCAGAGAAAGTGACCCATAATAATGTCAGGCGTACGTGCATCCCCCCCCCCCCCCCCCCCCCACACACACACACACAGACACACACTTAATATACAACAACTCCATTGTAGTGAGTGGGAGAGTGGCTCTGCAGTGTTATTCCCCGGGGGGCGGGGGGGCAGTGTGTGAGTGTATTCGGCTCACTTATTGGCCCTCAGCTCCGGCTCATGTAAATGACTGCAGGAGTAATTGAAAAGGAAGCTCTCGGGCGTGTTTGGCCACTTAATCCATTTAAGATCATTATGGGAGTCGTCAATTGGCTTGACCCAGCTGTGGAGGGACCGGGAACAATGGGGCTCTCTCTGTGCTGCGAGTCGATCCGCCGGCCCAGCCAGGTCAGAGGCTAATGAATGATTATTTCTCACTTTGTAGCTTGGCTGGATGCGGTGGCCCCCGTGGGACCCGGGCCCCGTCCCTGCGGACGTGCACAGAGCATGTGGTGGGAGGCCATGACAAGCACAAATGAGGGCAAAGGACCAGCAGCCGCAACAGATACAGATTAATGAAGCTCAGCTCGGGGTAATCATATAGTTTTCCAACAAAATTCCACCAAAATCCCACTATCAACGACAGTATTGTATTTTCCCACACCATGCAACAACTAAATGCCCTACTGAATGTGAGATTGTCTTACAATGTGGTTGTGTCAACACAAAACACACGAAATTTCACCGTCAATCCTTAACATATCATCTTATCATCTAAGATCTAAGTGCCTTTTTGAATGTGTGTTAGGGGAGCACAATGTAGTTGTATCAACACAGTATAAATGAAATTTGACCTTCAATGCTTAGCAGATATATGTTTTATTAATATTATTATTCATATTGTTATTATATTATTTTATCAGTGCTGTGGCAGTGAAGTGCTGCAGCGGCTGGGTGGAAAGTTGGTTGAGAGGAAGTGGTTCTGGGCAGCTGCTGCTTGCATGGACAGGATGAGGCCTGGGAGGCTGGCCCAGCCGGAGGAAGAGAGGCCAGGAGGGGTCGGGGCGTGGAGATCCCTACATGGACCGCTGGAGCACCGCAGGCAGGACCGGCGCAAGGGCCAGGCACGCCATGGTGCAGGGAATACTCACACATGGATACATACACATGCACACACACACACACACACACACATGCATGATATCATAGATAAAAGCATATTTATGTACATGAGATCATACACAAACATGTGATATGGAATAAAAACATGCATACACATGCACACATTGCTCATACAGTACAAACACACATATGCGCACACACACACACACACACACACACACACACACACACATATATATATATACATACATTGGAGCAAAACAGCAGTAAATCTATATCAACACAAACACAGGGGGCTTTCAAATAAACACACATACTCTCACACACACATCCAAATGAACACCACACAATAACACATAATGCCCTCTTGAAGCTGGAAAAAGCCACGTCAATTTATTTTTGTTGTCAACAGTCATTATGCTATTGGTGGTCTCTCTCAGAGGTGCAGTATTGTGCAAGCTGGGGAATTGAATGTCCTGCATTCAGCATAAGAAAAGAGGAAGTGTGTGCTCAAGAACTCTCTGAGAAAATCGGCATCTGAAATAACACATTAACATTGTCTTGGGGACATATTGTCATACGCTGAAATGACTAATTGCTTCCTAGGTTATTTGGTGCCATTTTTATCACGGGGTCTAAACCACGCTGGCCAAAAAAGTATGGTACAGTTGCGCCGTACCAACGTCTGTCCCAGACTATTGTTTTGCAGAGCTCCGTTTGAAGTCAGAGGGACTTCCTGTCCAACTCCAGTATGAGCCATTTGTTTATGTCAACTTTTACTCTAAATCACTTAACACATCAAAGAGCTGTGCTCTGTCCAACACAACAATGAGGGTCATGCCAACATGATGAATGACGAGGATGCAGACAGGCAGAAAATGTCTTCCTTTCCAAGCTGATGGAGTCTGGCAAATTTGAAATGATGCAGAATGTAAACAAAACAAAATGGAAAAATGAAATACTCAATATTAATTGAATTTACAGTATTTATTTGAACAAAAATAAATACAAAATTAGGAGTGATATAGAGTAGTAATGACACTGTAATTTGGCAACATTTATTTTATTTACATTGTATTTACTGTGTTATAACAATTTAAAACTTAATAAACATACAATAAAGGGAATATGTATGCATAATTACCATATTGTTAAAAAAAATTGTATATTATATATACTTTGATAGCCCAGGGAAGAATATGAATAATAGGAATAAGTATACCCAGCTATTTAAAGCATGCAACAGACATGTACTTTAATATTTATGTTTATAAATCTGTAAAATAAAATATAATATCTGTACACTACTGTTATAGGAGTGTGTTTTTACTGTTTTACTGCTTTGTAGTATTAAAGTAAAGATTATTCCTGGATGACAAAGAGCAGGATCTGTCAGTGGGGCTGGCCAGCTTGTAACTGGTGAGGAGTGCGGCTGTGACCCCTGGATGAGCATGCCAAGCCCAGGCTGCAGCAGACCCACTCTGCCATCTGAAAGTCTTTGTGCTGACTGACAGAGCGTGGAGCCCACTCTGTCACTCACTCTCTCCCTCACTCCCACACAGCCTGCAGGGCAGATAAGCACAGAACAAGGAGTTTCAGAAGCAGAGGACAAAACAGAGATCCACTTGGAGGTGCTTTAGTGAAAGAAAAACATACACATCCATCATGGTAAAAGATGGGTTGTTCTGCATTTGTTTTGTTCTTGTTTTGGTCTTTCCAATGGCTGGACATGTAGAAGAGCAAAGTTGAACTAAAACACAAGTCATAAAGCAGTTTGAATTTATACTGTTTTTGACTTCTTTACGCTGATTTCCTGTTGTTTCTCTGATGGAGCATGTTTATAATTTTAGTGACATTGAAATAGCCCAACAACAGATGATTTAAATCTCAGATGTTTACAAAACGCTCAATAAATGTGTTGCTCCCTGTATGAATGTCAGTATATGAGGATATCTAAGCAACTCACAAGATAAAACACAGATGGAAACAGTGTCCCCAAAAAGTTACTCAAGGTTTCACAATTAATAACATAAATGAATTATAAATAAATGAATGATAAAAATGAAAGAACATTGTGCAAAATATTGTGAGCACAGAGATGAGAACTATTAATATTCTCACGCTAAAAGTCCCTCCCTCTCTCTAAAAGTCATCAGCCTCATTTAGTAAAAAGTGTCATCTCTCACTTTCGCATGCCAAATAATGTGATGATGGCAACATCCCGTCCTCTTACAAATAATCTCATCTTGACTCAGGCACCGCTATTTCCTGATGGGCCACTGGTCTCTACGGGCCCGTGTGAGCCTACTGGCTGTGTATGTGCCATGGCTTAAAGCTCTCATAAGAACGCGCCTCCAGACTCTTCCGTTGAGTGATTTATCGAACAGACAATGGTAGTAAAACAAATGAAACTTACAAGAGATGCAGCCCAGATCCACACCCTCTCAATGGGTTTGATGATGACCTCAACAGGAGGTTGAGAGACAGATTCATAATTGTTAATATAAGCTGTGCAATAAGACAGCTTAAGGGCTAACGTGAACTATAGTGGGTTAACTGAAATCATTCACAGCAGATGGACTGGAATGGTACAGAGCAGATGTAAGTACACACACACACACACACACACACACACACACACACACACACACACAAAAAAAAAAAAAAAAAAAAAAAACAAGGCTGTTCTGCCTCAGAGGTGTGTTGGGAGACACGTATGTCTGTAGATTAGAGACTCTTAGATATGTGTGTGTGAGTGAAAGATAGCAGAAACCACTTTGCCCATCATGTAGGTATGCTACAAAGATGCTCTGGACTTCACCAGCACTCCCTGGTAAGGCATGAAGAGAAACTTATTGCTGTAATGCAGGTCCATAAACATTAATGACCACTGATGAATAACCATGATGAATGACCATGAGATGTAAGAAGTCACAACTGGTGCTCTGCATTCAGGTTTGGTGAATTTGGTGCACATTTTTGGAGGATTTTTGGATTTTTGGTTCAGCTCTTAAATGTTTGCACAATATGGTTGAAAACAGTGAAACTGCGTAAAATTTGTAACAACACCAGTGAGATCTTCCGCTGTCAACCTCCAATGTCAAAAGTGTTTTATTTTCAATGTCATGCACATCTTCATATGCCGCTTGGCAAGTACTTGGCAGCGAGCTGTGGCTGTAAACTGCGATCTTCCTGCCCGCCGAGCCTCCGGTTTTCTCAGATCTGGACGGAAAGGCAGTGACAGGCTAAAGAGTTTCACATGCCTGGCTCTATAAACAGCCCCTGCTGCTGAGTCACGGGAGAGGAAGAAGGGCCAAACAGAGACAGACAGACAGAGAGAGGGAAGGAGGGAGGGAGAGAGGGAAAATAAGAGAGTCGGTGAGTGAGAGAAACAAGGGAATAGTGAGTGTGTGTGAGAGAGAAAGAGAGCAACAGAGAGAGAGATTACAGAGAGAGTAAGAGAGAGTCTGTAGCTCTTGGCACAGTGCAGGAAGCCAGAGGTGAGCATGACGTCATGCTGGGACAAAACACTCGAGTCTCTTGGTGGCGTGGGGCTTTTTTCACGAGCGCCATGTCCCTTCGGTCCCCCACGAGGGCTCCACACGTCCCGTGCCAGGGGGGCAGGAAACCCACGGGTGGAGCATACCCCCCACCCCACACACACACACACTCACACTTACATACCCCTAGTCTCCTAACCACCCCCCACCCCCATACAGCTCCAAACATCTCCCAAAAGCCCAGTGACAAACATTCTATTAAAACCGACCAAGGCCAAGCGAATGCCCGCATCCCTGCACCCACATCCTCCCTGGAAGTGGCACCTTTCCCATGTCTTCCTCTGCTCAACCCACTCTGCACATGTCTGTGTGTTTGTCAGCGGAAAACAGGGCCCATTGAAGTACGGGCTTCAGTGGGCACCTTCGTGTGAGCTCACAGGACTCACTGCACTTTTATGGCTTCTGTAAAGACCCCAAAGATCGGCCTCGGAGGAGACGTCTGGATTCCTGTCCTCCACGCCTTGAGAACGGACTGAATGAGGTACCTGAACGTTGCCTCTCAGTATTGTGTTCAGCGTGCAATTGTTAAAGTCCCGTATGAGTCTTGGCATTCTCTGGCTGAGTCCTAAGGGACCAGGTGATTCATTATTTTTACTCCCAAGCATTAGCAAGGCTGATGTGTGATTTGTGAAGTGTGAAATAAATGCAGGAAAAAGGAGAGGAAAGCTTTGCAAACGTGGAAAACTTCAGAGTCACAAAACACAGCTAATATCAATGGAGATGTGCATGGATACAGTGTCCTGAGTTCTAAGTGGTGTTTGCTAAAACCTTTTATGCTTAATAACATACCATAGTAAGTATATTATTTTCTTAAAGACCAAATATAATTAAATTAAGTGTTTAATGAGGGAACGGCAGAAATCTTACGAGTCTGTGTGGTTGCACAGTAGACAGACTACCATGTATGAAAGTGAATCTCATGATCTGATTCCAGGTGGTTTTGGATTTAATATATGAGTCTTATGGGGAATAAATGTGTGGCATTTCCCATCCTCTGTGAAACACAGGTTCATCTTTGAGTATGAACAAACTGATTGGCAATTTTTGCATTTTGCCCCAAGCACTCACAAGCCCCCAGTCACACGATTTAATTGTCCCTTTAGTTACATTCATTATGCATTTAAATAACCTTTCCATATTAATAGAGATATTTACCCTAGCCTGTCACTTACTCACAGTAAGCAGCTCTATAGGAGAATCTCAAAAGAAGCATCTGGAATAGCCTGGCAATGCCCACCCCTCTCCAAGCACACACACACACACACACACAAACACACACCAAAGGCAAGCATTGAGAAGGTCAGACACCCAGCTAACATTGCCTCCTGGGTCCTGTTTTGACCCCCCTTCCTCCACACACACACACACGCACACACACACACACACACACACACACACACACACACACACACACACACACACACACAACCAGTGTGTTTCCCCTCTCTCCCCCGGGGCAGTTTTTGATGTGTCAGGAGTTACTAGCTCCACAGCTGAGAGGCATCAGACAGAGAATGGGGCAGAAGTGAGATGGTCCTGCCCTCCCTACCACATCAACCCCAATCCCTCTCTCTTTCTCTCTTTCGCCCTTCATCACCCCTTCCCCTTCTTCTTTTTCTCTCTCTCTCTCTCACATCTTTCTCCCAGGATTTTCTTCTCTTTTACCATGTCCTCTTTCCATTTCCCTGCTCTCTTTCCCTCATTCTATTCACCCCATTCCCCTTCCGTTCCCCTGTTCTCTGTATCCCTCCCTCTGTATCGCACCTCTCCATCACCACCCCGACCCCCCTTTCCTATGCTCTTTGCCGTAGGCTACACCCCTCCTCTCCTCTCCTCTCCTCTCCTTCCCCTTCTCCTGCCATCCCTGTCAAGCGTGTGGCGCTCCATCACCTTTGCCTGTGTCCCCGAGCTCTCGCCAGGTGTTCAGGCTCCCCTTAATGAAACATAAAGGCCAGTGAGACGAAGCTCGGCAAGAGGAGGAGACACGGAGAGGGGAGCCAAATTGAATCGCTTGCTCCTTTTGTGCGGCATTAACAACTCAATTAAACGCAAGCGAGCATCTGCTCCTCCGCTGCCTTCCACTGCTCACTCCTCCCTCTCTCTTTCTGATTCCCTCTCTCTGTCTGTCTCTTCTTGCCTTTCAGTTCTCTCTCTATCCCCCCCACCCCACCCCCCACCCCTTCTGCCTTGTTTGTGTGTCTTTTTCTCTCTGTGCGTATACAATAGATCTCATACTTGGTCCAGGCAGGTACATATATGTGTTTCCTACCCAAAAATGGCAAAAATGACAGGTTGTTTTGTGCTTTTGCTTGGTTGTGGTTCTATGACCACTTTTCCAAAGGAGAAGCATTTCCAAAAATTTTTGGGAAAGTTTCCCATGAATCAGCGCAGTATAAATATGGGAAGAACACTTACATAGTGAGGGGAGATATGGGAGACAAGGAAAGCAAAAGTACTTGATAACAAAGGTTTATATTTAGTTTGTATTTGTGTGTGCCTGTGTCTCTGTATGTGTGCATGTGTATCTCTCTGTGTGTGTGTGTGTGTGTGTGTGTGTGTGTAGAAGGAGAAAGATGAGGGGACACTGTTCATCCCAGCCCGGGACTTCATCCATCATTGGAATCAGCGTGTGCTGTAATTACTGTGTCAAAGAGATGGGAAGATGCCTGGGAGGAGGGAAATGGATAGGGAGAGAGAGAAAGAGGGAGACAGAGAGAGAGAGAGAGAGAGAGAGAGAGAGAGTTGGAGTGGGGGTGTCCTGTACCACCCCACATCATCATAATTATCTCCCTTCCCAAGTTGCCGCCACCTCTACTGTCATCTGTCATACGTTCATATGCTGTCAACTGGTGCTGTCATGCATGGCCTACATGGTAAAAAAGTGTTAACTCTTTCTGTAACAGAGTCTGGTCTGAAGGCTCTTGTGCCCAGCTAACGGCTAATGGTTAATGTGTCTTTGCACACTGCAGAAGGAAGCTGGTTTGAGGGAAATGTGTCTTTAAGCATTCCAGAGCGATATATCGGTAGCTTAGCAGATTACAAATGTTCTTCGCAGTTAATTCCGCTCAACAAACGTGTTTACAAATGTCTCTCCAGATTGTCTGGAAGTATGCCTAGAAGAAGATAAACGAAAATATTTATTAGGCATCCCCACGAGGAGCCTCAGTATCTTGAGGCATTAGTCACACGCTGTGCTGCTGTACAACCAAAAACCCGTGTCCTCAAAAATCACTCCAGTGTCCAGGCTTGCCTTTGGCCTCATCATGAACGAGTTATGAGGTGCTAATATCAAACAGCACACATTCCACTGCACACCAGGCAATTACAAATGTGAAACTAATTTCTCATTATTTATTAATTTATTTCTGGATTTTTTTTTTTTTTTTTGGTCGCCTGCCCTGCTGTCCTCTCGCTTGAGAAGTTATCTGAAAAATGAGGAGGGTGCCCTGAAGCCATATGGCTGCGCCGGCAAGCACCAGAGCAAAATAAAAGAGGTGGAAACACCGTTACTCGCTTGACTGCGCGGTGGTGATGCCGTAGGCCGTAGAGAGAGATGTGAGCGGTGCTGAAGGCTTCAGGGTCGGACGCTCGGTCGCTAGGGGCCAGGGGTTCAGGGAAGGCTGGCTGGCTTTCTGGCTGGCAGTGGTGGCTGGTGCAGATGCGATGGAAAAACCATTTGACCTGCCTGGCCACCGGGCCCTTCCTTCCGCCCCGAAACGTCTCGTAAAACACAACAAAGCGAGGTTTGGGGGAGGATGAGCTTGAGGCGGGTGTTTGTGTCCGTGTGTGTGTGTGAGGGGTTAGCTAAGGACCTGAGGCATGTGTGTGTATACGTGTATGTGTGTGTGTGTGTGTGTGTGTGTTTGGGAATAGGTTAGCTGAGGGCCAGTGCTGTGTGTGTGTGTGTGTGTGTGTGTGTGTGTGTATGTGGGGGGGTGGGGGTTGAAGGGGTGAGTGGAGAGCCCGAGGTGCATTGTCTTGCAGGAGTGACGCACATATGCTTCTGCTGTGGTGGAACAGCTCGCTATCGTAGCTCATCTCACTACACCCCCACCCCCACCCCCCATCATTCATCCCAGGGTCTCCTGGAATGCATTATATAGCTTATGCATCTGGGGAAGACATTGGGACAGTGGAACATATGACCAGTGTCCTAACCTTGTGCTTTCTGGGCCTGTTTCTCATGTCTCATATTGCTTTGGATAAAAGCCCCATTATAGCACCAATAAACATAAACAGTCTCAGAGAGAACATCATAGAAACACTGGAACCTAAATTGTTTTCTAACTACTTGACCAAGTGTAGGTGTTGTAGGCCTCCCCGTCCTCTCTTGACTTGCCCAGGCTTCCCTTACAGTTACAGGCTATGAACAGATTATCTCCACACCAGTGACGTGGTCTGTTGGTAGTTTTACCTGACCATGTGTCAGTGCTGACGGCTTGTTCTCTGGTTCTCGGCCCTCTCTGAGGCCGCACAGGCTGCCCATAGTTAGAACTGTGCTTAAGCTTGACATCTGGAACGGAAATTCAATTGGCACTCCACACAAACAGGTACATGCGCAGCTTTGGCCTCTGGTTTATGGCAGCTTAGGAACTCTCATGGGCTATTAGGAAAATGTAACATTTGGTGCCATATGCTCGTCGACTGTGTGGGAATAGGGACCGAGGTGCGATGTGGTCTCATTGTAACTTCCATTTTGCCAGTTAATTACCAGTGTGACATCGATAGCGGGAGCCAACTGCAGACGCCAAGGGCACAGAACTACAAAGATGACCCTCTGAGAAAAAACAAAAGTGTACCTGCAACACTGGCTACAGCCTTATTTCACATGTCTGTTTCCACTGAATAGATTTCATTGCTTCCCTCATAACCCTCCATGTTGTATTTCTATAAGGATGTATTGCTGTATGGATGTAGAGAAAAAAATAGAATCTGCTGATGTGCACCTTGATGCCATCTCCTAATGACATTTTTCTCTACATTACAAGGCATTTCACAGTGTAGTCAGGTAAGAAAGCAAAGGGGCCCTGGTACAAGCACATGGGAATATAAGATCAATCTCAAAGAGTGATTAGATTCTTTCTTTTCTCTGACTATTGCTCTGTCTTTCTCAATCGCTAGCTCTCAATCTATCTCTCCTTCTATCCCCAGCAAGATTTCTTAACCTCCTCCTCCTCCTCCTCCTCTAACATCCCTCTTTCATTCTCTCTCTCTTAATCTTTCTCCCTCTCTCTATGAACAAAGTGACCTGTCGTCCAGAAAGCCCTAGGGCTATTTATAGGCGCATAGCGGCTGAATGGCAGACCTCTAGTAATCAGCATGCGGGAGAGAGGTAATTTAAAGACGCTTCGCTGCTGACAAGAATTAAATTGTGTTTTGATTTTCTCATTAGCCTAATCTCAAGTGGGCCTCGTTATTGTGTAATTTTCCTGCATTGACATGACATCTCGTTTTGGGAGCTGACAGCCGTATGCCACAGCTTCCGAGGGTGCGGAGATGATGCCGACGCTAGGAGGGGGCCAGTTGGCTGTTCCCCGGGCTCCAGTCGGCTGATGAGAGGACACACAGTGTGGACTGACACCTGGGGCTCTAAGTGTGTGTGTGAGTAAATGTGCGCGTGTGTGTGCACATACATATTTGTGCATATTTGTACAATGTTTGTCTTGGTCTTTTTTTGGCAAGAGATAGGACTTGTGGGGGATGTTAGTAAGCATCAGCAGCCAAAAGAGGAAAAAAAAGAAGGAATAAAAAAAAAAACTTCTCAATGTCATTCTGACGCTAAGATGCCATCATTTTAACAGGCAGGGGGATGAGCGTCCCAGGGTCTGCGTGACACTCTCTGGGAGGCTGTCTGGACCAGGATGAGCCAGGGATTGTGGGATGGCATTAGGTATCATTTTGCCATTCAATCATCAGTTTGGGCTGCTGTGGAGATGTGCTTCAAAACCCAAAAGTCCAAAGGGACACACACACACACACACACACACACAATAATTAAACCATATCTCCCTTAGCAATGCAGGGCTGTGGATGGCAATTTGATCACTGATAAATGCGTTTTTTATAACTTGTGGTTGTGAAGGTATTTGTAATACCTAATTTGTAGGCCTCGTCACTGTGATGGTTAAATGACTCATTACTGAGCGAATGAAGGCTCTTGTGTAAGTTACAAAAAAAAAAAAAAAAAAAAACTTGTAGGGCTATCGCCATAGTAATCTCCACAGTAAATCCTGAACTTGCACTGGATACATTCAAAGTAGTTTCAGATTTTTAACCTTTATAGTTAATGATTTCAAATATCATTCATCATCATCATCATCATCATCATCATCATTAACATCACCTGAAGAAGCGTCAGCATCACATGTTTATAATCCTAAACAGCATGGCATTGAATACGTGGATACAAAATAGCTGCTGCATTGCTTTAGTCATGACTGATAAATAAACTACTGTGTGGTGTGAGTGTATAAAAAGATTATATAATGGCCACTCACTACTAAATGGTTGTGTTTCATAACTCCTTATCATTCCTAATGTTTCTCCAGTGTATCATTTTTTTAACCCAGTTTGAATGGCTTTTAAGAAAACTAAAAATAAACTATCAGCTAAATAAATTCCAATAGTGATAACATATCAAGGGGATTTAGATAAGTCTTTGGAGAGCCATGGGTGTAACTAAATCAACATCTGATGACTTTATTAACGTGTTCTTTTCTCCTTTCATGTTTTTTCCCCCAATATTTTATACAGCACTGTCAGATCTTTGACAGTGGCAATAAATCAAAGGACTTAATATCCTGGATACTTTCCCCAGCCCTGGTTTCTCCTTGCCAGTCTTTAGCAAGCCAAATGTGAAAGCTGTGACCTGGGGATTGCCCCCGACACCTGTTGTGCTGAATCTCGCTGCCTAGTCAAGGTAGTACTGAGACCACTGGCTCACTGAGAAAAAAAAGGGAGAGGCAGAGAGAGTCAAACCTATTTTTCTGTGCATATCCTATCAGTGAAGGAATGCTCAAGACTACATAATGCATACATATGCACAAAAATAATAGACTATATATCAATACAACATTCAGACAAATGCATTTACAGTGTGAGAGTGGGCACCCATAAAAATATATGACATAGTGACATGTAGAACATATCTGACAAATAACTGACATGACAAGTACATACCAATTTCCATGCCTACAGACACAACACCAACATACTTACATAACGACTGGGTTGTTTCTTCCTCAATGCTCCAGTGGCATCTGTAAATTCTCAGTGTGGCTTGTTTGTATTAAAATTCCCCAAGGTAAACTGTTATGTCTGTAAGGAGCATGTCATTCAGACGTCTGGCTGAAAATACTCCCGAGATCGATAAGGATGCACACGTCTCTGTTACGTAAAAAGGCCAACCCAAACAATGGCTCATCAATAAAACAATACAGCTATATAAACAATGGAGTGACTTCATAACACCAGCGCCACTCTCAGTAACCTTGGTTCCCACACCATGGACCAAAAACAAAATGAAAAAAAAAAAGTCTGGTGGCTCATCAGACACGGGCCCCTCAGTCAAAGGCAGTCTGTTTATTTCTTCTCATCCTAATACGATAACCACTTCCTGTCTGAGTGGTGTGTGTGTGTGTGTGTGTGTGTGGTGTGGTGTGGTGTGTGTGTGGAGACTGTTGGTGTTGTGGGGCCACACAAACCTCCATATAATCTTGGTGGGTTCCTGCCGATGGGAAGGGATGGGGGAGTGGGGGCAATGTCAGGGGGCGTGGGTGATGGGCACAGCTGGTGTCTCGTGTCTCGCTCCCCCATCTATCACTTCTGCACATCCTTGCCTTTGATTATGGCACATATTTATTGGTTTGTTTGGACGGCCAGGACAAGGGGTTGCAGTGGAGGGATGTGTGTGTCTATGTGTGTGTGTGTGTGTGTGTGTGTGTGTGTGTGTTTCGGGGGGGGGTCGTTCAGGAAAGGATGTCGTTGGCTGGTGCCCCTCACAGATAGGATGCGGCGCAAGCTCCTGTTACGCCTGTAGTGTGAGAGGCGCCAATTGAGTGGCTTGAGTTTTACCGTGACAAGATCATGACCCCCAGAAGGGTTTGTGCTTTTTTTCCCTCTTCCTCTCCTATTCCTAAGGTTTAACGGTGTGAGCGTGGCTAAATGTGCTGATTTGGGCCAAAAGTGTTTGCTGTGAGTTCCGTCGGATGCTTCCGTGCGCCTCTTTACGTCCCGCTTCAGTGTTATTGTTTGTCTGTCTCCTTACTTGAATTTGCATAAAAATTAGCCGGTGCCTGAGAAGCTGGGTGCAACATCTGTGTTCATCAGAATTAATTGAAATCTTGAATGCTTGCAGCACTGCTAATTCACTGTGTTACTAACAGCACTGTAGAGGGAGAAAGAGAGAGGGAGAGAGAGAGAAATGCTATTTAGAGATGTCTTCTTTCTGCCACCAATTAACAAACAAACACAGCACAAAGGCAATGCAACACAAAGCCATTACCGTGTTGGTTGTGTTAATCAGGGAAAAGCGCTTAACTGAGAGCACATGTCCTCATTCTAATGCAGGACAAACCACATGCCGCAATGACACTCGCATTTGATTAATTCATATCAGGGTGATGCTTAAGTGACCACACATAATGCACACTGAACATTTCCTAGTCTGCTGTGTTTCTCCCCCTTTCACCTGAAACATCCAGTCTTTTACTGGGGCAAAGTAGCTTGGTAATTCTGGGGCACATTTACCTGAGTGCCGCCCTTTTCAGTGGCCATTTACTGGGGGTCTTGCTGGGGTGACACGAATGCGGCTAACGGGAGCTGACTCTTACCCACATGTGCATTAGGCGAGCGCTGATCTGTAAACTGGCTCCACTGGGGTACGCTCGCGAGTCTCCTTTACGCCGTGATCTATTGCCTGCGTTTAACGCCGACGATCTATCACACGGAACTGGCAGTAACGGATGAGAGGGGTCCGCTCGAAAAACTCCCTCATTTGTCTCTGTCGCAGCCAGTGAACTAGAGGAGACGCTAACACAGGCGGACGGCACCGGGAGGGGATACAATTATGTCTCTGTGCTCCTCGGCATGCTAGCTGTGTACAGAGGCATATTAGAAGTAATAAAGCCAGCACTCTCTCCTTCCCTTGCCACTGATATCCAGGCACCATCCTTTGTTTTTCCCCAGTTTGTATAATTGCCTTAAAAATGGAATGCAGGCAATATTGCAATGGATGTCAAACAAATGGGGTTGGTCTATGATATTTTTGTATACTGATATTGGAGATAAAACAAAAGTGGTTCAGGGGAGAATATTTATAATCTCCAGTTGATTTTTTTTGTTAATTTGTAAGTCCTGCCTTACTACTGTAGTCAGAACAGTGCAATTATGTCCAAATTGCATAATTCAATTTAACCTTAGTCTAAAATGTGAAAAAATCACCTTAAATATCCTTAAATATAAAAAATAGTCCTTACAATTCTTTGTTTCTTTCCACGTGTCTCTGGTAATGCTTGCCTCATTAGATTATGAAGCATTTCCATTTACAAACAAGGCTTGACTGAAAAGGACCTGTAAAAGAAAATCAACAAACATGTGACCAGATGACTATCTAGTAAGGCTGAATCTGACGCTGGCTTAATGATCTTTGAAAACACAAGACACACATGAAGAATGGAGAGGAGGAATTGAGACAGATGCTGGAGAACCCAGAGAGGGCAATTTACAAGGTGGATGTTACACTGGATGTAATGGCCTGGAGAGCCTCTCTGGTTGAGTTTCTGAATTCATCTGCCCTTGTGGTGAAGAATTATGCATTTCTATGGTCGGTTTGCCTTCATTAATGAGGACAGATTCCCTGTTAGCAACACAAGTCTCGGGGGTTTACACTGTCTGAAAAATGCTGCTCTTAAAAAATGAACACTGTGCTGATGCTGTCATGTTGCACCTGACCGGGGCAGATGTAGTTCCACTCTGGCCCAAAGCTGGGCCTCATCCCCATGCAGACAGAGGATTCTACAACATCTAATGTGATCTTCTGTGTAGCCAAGTCAGGATGTATTCTGGTGAACTGAGGGCAGAGAGGATGTGAAGGCTGATTTAAAGAAAAACAAAATCTTGAAAAAAAAAAATCCACTGAGTTCCTCTCGAGCCAGCAGTCCTCTCGGTATCTT